>NJDD01006068.1:115104-130424 GCA_002245505.1 Calephelis nemesis | reverse complement strand
CAGTTAAAAAAATATTTTTTTTCTTTATTACAATATTTATGGCAAGACTAGGTATTTATATAGGAAGAATGTAAATCGTTTTGTTCGCGGGAGCAAAACTGTAAGCATAGACAAATCATTCTTGTAAATTTACAAAACTGTTATCAAATCATTCATGTTACATCATCTCTCATTCAAATGTCGCATTACTATATCAATGACACTATCGAGTAATATCGGGTTTAGTCATTGACCAAATCTATAAAGTGGGGAAACTGACATATGAGTAATGTTTTGTTTTAAAAATATCTCAAACCCTTGTATTTTAATAATTTTCGTTGTAGGGTCTTTCATCTTTGTCATAAATTGACTAGTGTATTTTTGCAAAACAAGATCTCTAATAATTAAGTTGTACAGTCAGAGGTTCTTTTTATTTTTTTTATACAAGAGGAGGCAAACGAGCAAGTGGGTCACCTGATGGAAAGTGATCAACGCCGTCCACTGGCATCCGCAATACCAGGAGTATCATACCGAGTACGCTCTTTTCTTAAATGATGGAAGGTTCTAACTAAATCTCATCTGATCTTACTTTGAGAAGGAGAGGGGTGTTTCGGTATATATCCGCAAGAAATCTATTAACATGACCAAATCGAAAACAATATTATTTAACGACATTTTTCATGATGAAGATTGGGATCGGAACTGTTACGTGTCTGCAATAGATAAACTTGTTTATAATTCGTGGTTATGTGTCTTTGTGCTGAAGAAACATCTTGCTTCTTAATACACAATTATTTTCTAATTGGATTGAACCCGGAATCTCAAGAAGTCTAGTCCGACACTAAACCGCTTGACCACAGAGGTGATATTCAATTCAATATTGTAAATAACTACTATATGTCAAACTAATAATTTAACCTTTCTGTTAATGTTTGTATCAAAAACTGAGAAAATTTTAGCTTTTAAAATGGCGAAGCAGCCAGACACTGGAATCGATTAGTTCCTTTCATCAGCATCCCTTTGTCATATTGCTGTCATGTCAATTATTGTCTAATTTACACATTTTTAGATAATTAGAGCGATTAATACGAGTCATTCTGCCGACTTGACCTTTCTAGCTTTACAGACAGCAATAAAGCCGCTGTTCAAAGTTTTCATATGTGGACGAATCGACGTAAACGCTAGCGGGTTAAATTCGACAAGCCGTCAACACATGGTAAGGGCGTACGTGTCTTATTAAGTATTTTTATTTATTAATATCGTTGACTCACGCCAAATAACACAGGTAAATAATTTGTAATTTATCATATTTGCCCAAATTTGTATCGCAAAATCTAAAAAAATGTAAAAAAAATCTTATTGAAAAACAGAGAGTACATTTTGGCTCCTAATTATTTTTACGTGAAAAGTAATAATTTTGCCCTAAAAAGTATCGCAATTCAGGCGAAGACAATAAAAAGATTACTAATAACATAATTGATTAAGTATTAGATTATAAGCTCATTCGAAAATGCATATAAAAATTGTGACATGTAACGTATATTTTAACATCCATGAGTGTAAACAACAAAACAAAAAAAAAAAAATTTAAAATTATAAAAAAAATCCAATTCTTAATTTCGTAATTTGTTAAAATACATTTTTTTTCGTTTTTACTTGACAGGTTTATTTACTAGGTGGTAGAGTATTTACTAGGTGATAGAGAGAGTTTCGCAGCGACTCTCCCGGATTGGTACCACCACCTTACCTATTCCTGCCGCCATAACGTGATCCGGTTCGGAGGGTAAGGTAGCCGGTAAACTTACTTTTGCTCGAGGACTAACATCCTGACCTCAGGTTGGCAATGCACCATTACCATCTTTGGTGTCTCTAGGCGTCGTGAATTTCTTACAATCAGGAAATTCGTCTGCTTGTTTGCCTTCCTATAACATAAAAAAAAGTTGGCTTCGGATCTCTAAAAATGTGATGAGTTATCTTATAGTAAGTACACAGGCACTTGCAATATTCTTAGTAAAATCGGTTATCTCGTGAGATATGAATTACATCATTCTAGACGTCCGTGCACGTCCACAGTTGAAAATATGTTTTCTTTTCACCACATTCTACGAATACGGTAATACATTTTATGAGGTAGGTATAGTAACGATTAATATTTTACTCAGAAAGTTTTAAGTAGGTAGCGACAATAGTAACAAAATAATAAAAATATATTGTTGTGTGAATTTTATTTACGGTACTCACACTTCAGAAAATAACAAAAAAGAAAGAAAAGAAGACAACGGAGTATAGGTACACGAAATAACAGCTTAGTACGATGTTTACTACTTAACAGTTAGCTGGTGGCACTATACAGCAAGATTTTTTTATCACCATCCAAATTTTTTCTAGGCATAAAGTATCTATAAATAAGTCCATTTATGAAAAAAAAATAGGTATCTAGCAGGTAGCTATCTAGCCTGTCAGAGCACTCAGCGCGTAGGTACGGTACTTTGTAGACCACTTTGCGATGTCATATCTTAATATTTTAGTATTGAGGGATACTAAAAGAAAAAACACATATTTAATTATTTTCACTTAAGATCAACATATTAAAATTTGGATGGTGATTAAAAAATCAGGGTGTACATTTTATCTTAGTAATACTAGCACAGAATAATATGTACTATCGTACAGAACCATCTCATCGTTGTAACAATTCATACAAATAGCGACTCTTGGTACTAAGCAACAAAGTTCAATTCAGCTCGTACAAGCGCTCCGTACCTCACGAGATATTCACTAACTCAGTGGTGCCCAAACTGTCGACTGCGACGACCGTTCGATCCAGAGGTTCCACGGTCGATCTTAAAGACTAAAGACTAGTTAGTACCTACATGATTTTATCTACAAATGTGTGTAAATAGTAAGACACTATATAAAACTGCTATCATCACTAACACTGTGACATCTGACTAGGTAGTAGAGTTTCGCAGCGACTCGCCCGGATTGGTACCACCGCCTTACCTATTCCTGCCGCCATAACGTCATGACGTGCTACGGTTCGGAGGGTAAGGTAGCCGGTAAACTTACTTTTTCTCGAGGCCTAACATCCTGACCTCAGGTTGGCAACGCACCATTACCATCTTTGGTGTCTAGGCGGCGTGAATTTCTTACCATCAGGAAATCCGTCTGCTTGTTTGCCTTCCTATAACATAAAAAATAATGATTACAACATAAAAATAAATTTTAATATAAATACGTGTTATTATTACTAATAGATAATAAAAAATTGCATAAAAATAAAGCTGTCGATCTTAAAACCTTACCTTTTTGTAAAGTCGATCTTCACAGCATAAATTATAGACACCACTGACCTAACAATTCCAGCTCTCTTATAACGCATAACTCTGTTGCTGTCTAGCACAGAGTGACCCGATACCTATGGTGCTAGAATCGTCGGCTTGCGGTCGCGGCAGCACTGCTATCTTATATACAACTAGCTGCCCGCCCTCGCTTCGCTTTGGTTATTCAAGAATAAAAATCCTACTAATATTATAAATACGAAAGTTTTGAGTATATCTGGATGTCAGGATGTCAGTATGGATGTTTGTTACTCTTTCACGCAAATGCAGTAAGCGCGCATGTCTTTGCTTCGCTTCAACGATATTTAATTTTGCGCCCGGAGATTTTAACTTTTTGATAACTCATTAGTTGCTATTTTTTTTCTGATAGTTTTACACTATCAAACAAATTTTGATCTAAATTACACGCATAACGTATCTAACAGATTTATTTGATTAAGGGTTAATACTGTATTGTTAAAAATATGTTCTAAAGTAACCCTTCATTTTACTGTTTTAAGTAAACGCAAAAACGGTAATTGTGGGTTATTCTTTAAAGATAGACATATACCGCTGCTTCCTTTTTTGGATATCTATCAAAGAGGAAACATTCCATCATAAATTGTTTTGTTAAAACTCAAAAGATTTTGACAGGGTTTTCGAAGAAAGCTCCTGATCGGCTTACTTTTTGCCGGCATATTGAACTAATATTGTTGTAATATTGTTGGTTTGTACAAAACATAAACTTACTATACCCTTAAACCTTCCTCAAGAATTGTTCTATCTATTGTTGAAAACCGCATGAAAATCCGTTCAGTACTTTTCGAGTAAATTGCGAACAGACAGACAGACAGACCCGGCGGGGGACTTTGTTTTATAATTTGTATTGATGTTCTTGTGTCACAATGTCGGTTACCGTACTCCTCCGAAACGGCTTGACCGAGTTTCATGAAATTTTGTGAGCATATTGAGTAGGTCTGAGAATCGGAGGATTATTATATCTTACGTTTAATGCGTATGATTACTCGGTCAATTAGGTAGATACAATGTATTGCAATAAATATGATAGGTATCTCATAATATGGAATAAAAAAAACAAAGCTTTAGTTTTTAGGTACGTAAGTAATAAAGTACCTACCTACTTTAGGCTACTTTTATTTGTGAACAACACGATAATCTAAAATACATAAGTAGGCAGATAAAAATTAATTTTTGACGTACTACTATAACGTACCTACTGTTTTTAATTAATTTATAAATAAGTCGTGACTAATGTTACACATAATAATAAACACTAATCAATAATCTGCGATTAGAATTACACCTAATTAAGTTGTCCTGTCACGAAATTATCAATAAATCGATCGTCAAGAAATATCAAGAAAATAATGGCTTTATGCAATATGTACTCGTGTTAATGTAGTAGTAAGTATGTACCTTTTATCAAGCAAAAACAACAAAACAACTAGTTCTTAAAAAAACTCTTCAACGGATATAGGCTAGAAATAAGCAAAAGTTATACAGATTTACTTTGCTTCTGTATAACCTATAGCTCTAGCCCAGTAAATACTGGGCTTTTTATGTAAATCTCTACAGAAAAATTAAATTTTGATGAAAAATATATTAGTAGTCACGATTAACTATTTATGTTAATACCAAAATTATTATTATGGATCTGAAATCACCTGAATTTGGATGACGTCATGTTGGTAAGTACCTAGTTAGAATTAGGCATTTTCCCGAAAATAAACAAATTAAAAAAAATAACAATATTATATTAATCACATCTATTATTACAAATATTGGTACTAATCATCACTTTTTCATGACAGCTAATCATATAAAATACAAAAACTTCACTAAAATCTATCAAACAGGTGGTAGCAGCATAGTTACTTATGTTTAATAAGGTAACATTAGTATTACAATATTTTATCACATTACAATTTTGTGTTTTGACTGAACGGCTTTAACTTAGTTAAATCTGAGATCTTAAGGGTTAAGGGTGTATCAGACTTTTGATAATAATAAGGTTTAACGTAACTTTTACTTAAAATGTATTTTTAAATTTTGACTTACACCATGTTTTTGGACCACATATGATGGCGAAGGCCCTCAATTAAGCATTAGTAGTGACCGTATCAGTTTTTTTTATAATTTTTTTAGATAATTTCTGGCGACATAGAAACATAAAAAATACTTACAATAATTTTTGGGTTTGTTTAGTTAAAACTAATTCCACCAAAATTAGTTTAAAATTTTAATTTAATAAATAATTAAAGAATAATTTTTGATTGACTGTTAGATCGACGATCGACGATCAATCGTTACTAATTCAAAGTAATTGATATGTTCAAGTATAAGTAATTAAAATTTAGTTCTTTTTAAATAAATATACAGCAATAAAATGCAAATTATAAAATGCAATTTTAACATTAGAAAGAATTTTGAAGAATAATGTTTGGAAAAGCGCATTGTAAGTTGCCTCAAGGTCAATGTTTATAGGAAAAACGAAATCATCAATAACGATTTCAGGCTGAGGAAGATTATTTAATATTATCATGAGACTATGACAGAAATATCATTATTATTTATTTAGTTCGCCCCTTTGTCGGGCAGGTAAAAGCCTTCAGGCCATACAACCACGTCTTCAGTATTATTTCTATATTTCAGTTCTTAATCGTTTATAAATTCTTGTCTGGGCCTTGAGTAAAGCGGTGGTTTCTTTACACAAGCTTGTCTGTGAGGTTTGGCGGCAGCGAGGAAATTCGCGAAACACTGATTTCTTCAAGATTATTTCACTTGTGCACGTTCGCTGAACAAAACTAGACTAATTCCCACCTAAATTAACTAATTTCACTCAATGTAAAAACGAAATTCAATAATTATGAAAACATGCGACCATCTTCATTCATGATGGCGCCAAAACTCTCACAGAAATATCATTTTTGATCAGTTTATTCCTTTTTTGTTTTTTTTTTTCATTTAAAGCCAGGACTATGATTTTGTCAAATGACACATTTTCAATTCTGCATACGGAGTTTTTTACGCCATCGTGAATGAAGGTGGTCGTAAATTTTTTCATTATTGTTGAATTTCGTGTTCGTATTGAGTGAAATTGGTTAATTTAGGTGGGAATCAGATCAATTTTGTTCAGTGAAAGTGCACAAATGAAATAATCATGAAGAAATTAGTATATGGTCTATTTCCTCGCTGCCGTCAAATCTCCTAGATGAGCTTGAGTAACAAAGCCACCGCTTGACTCAAGACCCTGACCTGACATGACTTTGTACATAGTGACTGACTGAATTAACTAATTAACTTACTTGACATTGGCAAAGTAGTCGTGAAAAACGGTCGAAAGCCATATTTATAAAGAAGAAGAAGAATTCTGCATACATATCTGTAGTTTCTATTACTTTCATTATAAAAATTAACATAAATATATGCTCCAGGTTTGGGATATTTTATTTGGCTGTCTTCTTTACATTTGATAAGATTTTGCTCTGCCTTTGAAAATATTACCTTAAAATGTTGATTCATCCAATATTACGTTTACGTTTTTGTCATTTAGCATCTTTATATGTCTAGATTCATTGTATACTTGTACTTATCCACGATATACTTTATTTAACACTTTCTGTTACTTTCTTCTTTCTTTTTACTTTCTTTATAAATATTCACTTTTTACAGCATATATATATGCTGTAAAAAGTGAAACCGGTTGGCTAGAAAGTAACAGAAAGTGTTAAATAAAGTATATTTTGGATATGTACAAGTGTTAACTACAAAAAAATGTGTGTATACAATAGAAATCCACCAAGTGCCGACGATAGCAAGTATAGATTCTAAATTCATTGTTTTCTTTAACTATCTTCTTCTCATTCTCTTTCTCTTCGACATCTTCTATAAACATGAAATCTAAAATCAAAGGCCTTTATAAAGTTGGTTTATAGCGCATGAACCCATTCATATCAACTTTACAATTTTACTGCAACTTTGCAGTAATTTTTTAAAAAATGTTTTTTTATTATTTTTTTTAAATGGCAGTCCCTCGTCCTTTTTTTTTCAAAAACATGACGGAAATGAGCAATGCTTTAAACCAGTCATTCTGTTTTAAACATATTATAAAACTTTTAATAAACACACGTTTGAGCTCTCCGCGTAAGCGGCGGTCAGAGTGGATGCGGCTCCACGCGTATTTGTAGGCATTTATCGCTGTAGGTACGGCCGAGTGGCGGGGGCCTGATACTAGGCTTTATAGGTGACATAAGTATCAAGTCCAAATATCAATCGCTGGGGGTTTGTGAAGCTTAATAAAATAAATTAAATGCTTACGATGTTGTACCTTCGGCCTTCCAACTTTATGATATAGAACCTGGGTCACTTGTCAAGGTGAATAATATTTACTTAACACAGAGATGGGCGCAAGCAGTCGAAAGCAAACGAGAAGCATTGGCTGTCAAGTGTCAGTCTGGAATGTAGCGAAAGCTTTTGATCGGATGTGGCACAAGGCGCTTCTATCAAAGCTTCCTTTTTACGTTCTTACTGAAAAAATATGCAAATGGGTCACTAGTTCTTTGACAAAGCGTAGCATCAAGGTCGTTGTCGACTGCATGTACTCGGAGTGCAAGCTTGTCAATGCTGGTGTTCCCCAGGGCGGTGTGATTTCTTCTACTCTGTTTCTTCTGCATATCAATGGCATGTTGCAAATTAGTAACACTCATTGCTACGCAGACAACACTATTGGGGAAGCCTTATACTTTGGCCGACATAATATATTTCGGGAATATGTCATTGAGAGTCGGTTCCGACGTGAGTCTAAAGTTGACAATCTTCTCTCAGAAATTTCGTTTTGGGGCCAGCACAATCTGGTGCAACTTAACCCTAGCAAGACACAAGTTTGCGCGTTTTCCGCTTTAAAGATTCCTATCGTCGCATCTCATCGATGTGAGAAAGTTTTCCTAACTGCCACAGCCTGCATTGTTATACTTGGCGTTGACATTTCGAGTGATGTTCGATTTCGCGGTCATCTGGAGAAGAAGGCTAAAATAGCCACGAACAAACTTGGTGTGCTCAGTAAAGCGAGACAGTATTTCAAGCCGACCCATCGCTTACAACTATACAAAGCGCAAATTCAGCCTCATATGGAGTACTGTTCTCAACTCGCTCCACAGTACCAGCTCCTTTTGTTTGACCGCATTCAACGTAGAGCAATTTGAATTGTCAATGACCGGGCAATTAGCAATCGGTTTCATTCGTAGAAATGCTGGGTCCCTCAATGTTTTCTACCACATCTATCGTGGGGAATGTTCTGAGGTTGTTTGGTTTAATTCCAGCCGCTGATTTCCACCTTCGGACATCGCAACAGAGTTTAAAGTATCATGCCCATCATCTTGATCTACAACTATGCGATTCTGAAGACATTTTTACCTCGCACAACACCTTTGTGGAATCAGTTACCGAGGGCGGTATTCTAAAACTTATTTTTTTTAACTCTACTCTCAAATTATGACTTTAGGGACCTTCAAAAAACTACGTACTAATTCCTTAAAGGTCGGCAACGCATCTGTGATACTACTGGTGTTGCGGATGTCCGTGAGAGGCGTTGATCACTTTCCATCAGGTGACCCACTTGCTCGGTTGCCTCCTCTTGTATATAAAAAAATAAATAATTTGGTTGGATGTAGGTCAACAATTCTTTACTTACGTTTTTATGAGTTGTATTGTTTTGTACAAAAACTAATTAATAAAATAACGAAGACATTTGTATCGCCCGAACTTGCTTAGGACAATATTGATGCTACTTATTGGAAGGTAACTCAAGATTTGCATAAAAATCTTAGGTATTTTTATTACAAATAATAACGAATAATAATTGATCATGAAACCGTCATTGCATATTTTTTGTGGGATTTGTGGGGGCAGGCATTTGTGTGATGAACATTTAGATGTCTGCATTTCCGGGTCTGGGTGTTTAATATATTCTGATATCTTTTTAAGTATTTCTATGTAATAGTATCGTTGACTAACACCCATAACATAAGCATATATAATTTGCTTACTTTGGGGTTAAATTTAATTTGTGTGACTTGTCCAGGGATATTTATTTATACATAACTCCGTATTTTTTGTACTTTCTTCTGTTTACATCATTTATTGTTATCAAAACCAATTTTGGTGAAAATTGCAAGTTAAATAATTTTATTTAGATTTAAGTATGGATTTTCGTAAACTAACGCCTTCTTCTATCAATTATTTGAATGTTACTTTTTAGAATTTTTGAGGAAGGAATAAGGAAATAAAAAAGTTTGTTGCAAGTTAAAAACACGAGATTTTTTTATTCGATGCGATACAAAATACAGTTTAGTGTTTGTGGTTTTTTAAACAATGAAAAGCTTAAATAAATAGAAAAAAAATAATGAAAAGAGGATACAATGAATTTGACCGTACATATACATTTATTTATTCAATCATTTACTGTACACAAAAAACTTACATAAATAATAATAAATATATAATAAATACTCCTGGACAAGTCACACAAATTAAATCAAACCCCAAATTATTTGCATCTCTTATGGGTGTTAGTCAACGATACTATAGAAATACTTAAATAGAGACCAGAATTTATTTAATAATTACCCAGACCTGGAAACGCAAATCTAAATGTTCATCACACAAATGCCTGCCCCAGTCGGGAATCAAACGGTTGATTACGATTGATAATATACCGTCTGGAGAGATTTTTGGGAATAAAAACAAGGTTACACGTGCACTTGGGCGAGAGTGAGGCGCAGAATGTTTCCACTTCACTGGGAGTTTTCTTCTTGTTCTTGAGCGTTCTCAGTAGCTTTCCTGGAGGGCCGACCGAGAATAAACTCCCGATACCCGGTCCCCGTTTATATATAATTTCGGGAATGGGATTCCAGAATATTCCATTCCTCACCCCCGGGACCACACTTTATTAAATTTCTTTATTAAATCGTACAAATATATCAAGTTTTTACATATTACGAACCTTTTTCTAGTCTAGATTTATCCTGGCATACATAGTTGTGCACCCGACTGCGCTCGGTTTTCATCTGGCGGCGAAATTCAGCGATCTCTGTCTATCCTGCCCCCCGCAGCTTAGTATAAAACGAGCGGGCGCTTTGCTCCCAAAATTATTAGCTTAACAACATATCCTAATTTTATTTCATTCGGGTAAGTGAAACACAGGAAATTTTACATTTTATTACCAGACTCAAACTTAGCTGGTTTTTTTGGCTATTACTAGACTTACATGTTTCGTACTACGATAAGACGGTCTAGTTTCATACATTTTACCATTTTACACATAAATCTAGACAAGAGAACATATTTCAGACATAAATTTTACGTAAATTATCATTGCAATTTACATACACAAAAACGCTATAAAACAATGTAAAACCTATTCCAAAACATTGTTTTCTAAGTCAAATCAACTACATAAATCAAAATAAAACAAAACCTCGTTATTTACTTAAAATAAAATCACTAATGCCCGGTTCCTATAATCAACGAATCGTAATCCGTCAGCTAAACCATTCGTAGTTTGTTGAAAAGTAACGGAGCGTTACCAATATTTTCAAAAAAAATTTAGAATCATTAGTCGGAAACGAGCAACCGTTGTTAGTAATCTTACTAATGCCCGGTTCCTATATTCAAAAAACGAGTCGTTTTGATTACGGATGGTAGTATTTTGTACGCGTAGTAAAATTACTAACAACGGTTGCTCGTTTCCGACTATTGATTCTAAACATTTTTTGAAAATATTGGTAACGCTCCGTTACTTTTGAACAAACTACGAATGGTTTAGCTGACGGATTACGATTCGTTGATTATAGGAACCGGGCATAAGCGTACAAAATACTACCATCCGTAATCAAAACGACTCGTTTTTTGAATAAAGGAACCGGGCATTAGTTGTCAATAGACAACGAACAACCGTAGTTAGATTTGTTACCGTTCGTACAAAAAACTACCGTTCGTCAGCAAAAACTGTTAGTTTCTTGAATATAGGAACCGGGCATTAAAGTATCTGTAATGTACCACCGCGTGCCATCCTTTAGGTTGGGTCACTCTCGCCGATACTGTTTACTATTGTCTTTGGTCGTCGTGCACAACTACCTATTATTTATATGTGCTATTTACTAATAGGTTTAAAGTCAGTGCCAAGCCAATTTAATACTTACTTATAATATTATAATTATTAGTTTAGGACTTGGCACCGACTTCAAACCTCTTAGCACATATAAATAATAGATAGGTACATAATTTGTGTTAAATAAACAAATGTTTATTATTATTTACTTTTTGGTTTTGAAATCGGTTTTTAATAACGTAGTTATTATTATTTAATATTTTTTAGTTTATTGCTGATATGATTTAATTTAATAAAAATACATTTATTATTTTTATTAAATAATAAATAAAAATATATTTAAGTCTTTGCTGCATAATAATAAACATTAATAAATATAAAGTATATTCTATATATAATATTATATATAATATAAGTATTTATATATAATATATAAGCATATAATTCAGATTTGTTTTGACATTATGTGCCTAATATTATTTCTTTGACATTAATCGATAACATGTAATTATTTGTTACTAACATTTTTTTTAGTTTTAAATACAAAAATAAACATCAGCAAAGTAAACTTAAATAATAAATAATCATAAAATAAATACTAATGGGCCTACCAGAATCAATTTTTTATGGGACCAATTTGAAGTTATTCCGCATTAAACAAAAAAAGAATTACGAAAATCGATTCTGAAACCTTGGAGAAATCGGTGTAAATTCATAAAAAAATATACCGGTCGAACCTCCTCGTTTTTTGAACTCGGTTAATTAACGAAAGAAAAAATATTTATATTTCAAGAGTAATTGTTTTCTACTTCACTCCGAAAGAAGTGTTAAGTTTCGTGTGTATGTTAGAATCATCTATAAATATTTTTTTATAGATGATTCTAACACACAAATATTTGTTTGGTTTTTAAATAATTGTTTGTTCTTTAAAAATATGTACAGAACCTTCCTAGCTATTTAATCAGAAGAGCAACTGATAATTTAAGATAACGTTGAATATGTATATGTATTGAACTTCGCAAAAAGTTAAGATCACTATGTCGGAGTCATATACCCAGTAACACACGTGTGTATTTTTACTTTAAAGTACGTATTACGTGAAAGTAGTGTATAATTTAAAGTATTTTTTACAACTTGTTAACTTTGAAAAAATTAAGTATAACTATACAAAAGGTACAGCTGAATGAAAATATACAAAAGTTTTAAAACTAAATCAAAATGTTCAAAAGGATGCCCAGCCGGGAGGCAGGTAAAGATATATCATTTTTGATATTTTCCGTCGTAGGCACTTGGTAAAACTTCCGAATATTCATATTTTAAAGAAAGAAACACTTGTACTGTTTTACTTATCACTTATAATTTACTAGCAGTTTCACGCAGCTTCGCCTGCTTAACTTGGCTTCTACTATACCGATTTGGATGACACAAAGCCTGTGTCACTGGTGGATAATGTTGCTTTCGAATGGCCAAAGAATTTTTAAAATCGGTCTTGTAGTTTTAGAGCCTATTCATTACAAACAAACAAACAAAGTTTTCCTCTTTATAATATTATAGTATGATTACTTTGTAATTAATAGCCTACCGGTTTCGCTTATACAGCATCATTAGGGCTAAAACTTAAACTAAGTTTAAATTATAAGTGATAAGTAAAACAGTACAAGTGTTTCTTTCTTAAAAAAAAATGGTTGCCTGTAAAGTCGGTTTTACGGGCGAAGATTTTACGTGACAACGTCTTTTTCTCGGTAGAATATTTATTGATATGAATATTATTAAAGAGTGGGAGCAAGGCATTCGCCGCTCCGGCGGGCCTCTCTCTCGTTCGGTTACTCATCGTAACTTTACCGGGCGTTACGCTTTTTCATGAGTGACTCCGAGCCGCAACCTAATTTAAGACGTTGTCACGTCAAAATATGGACATATCATTTTACTGCACTATGATTTGAGAGGATTTTATGGTATAGGAATGTGTGGACCTTCACTGAGTGTTTTAAATTACTGGATTGTAGACCAGATGGGCACTGCCTTTATATAGTGGCTATTGTCGTGTGCCGGTTTCAAGGGTTGGGTCGGTATTAAATTACGCATCAGGATTAACAGCCTCATTACTCATATCTCAGGTCTGTAACGTGACCTTAACATCTTTGTTGTCTGTAACGCCGATAATGTTTTCCCGCAACTTATTTTCATTATAACAAAAAAATAATAACACTTTGGAACACACCCTTATAAAATTTAATCCTTCACATCAGACATATATAAACCTTTACATTAGTATAAAAACCTTTCAATTATAAGTGTATTGTGAATTCAGTAATTAGTCTGAAATGAAATGAAAAAAATAAGGAAATGAAATTTATTTATTTCACTAGTGTAGTCTGACTTTGTGGTACCGACCAGATAGGTATCACTTGCATTATTCTCCTGGCTATTGCAGCCTGTCGGGTTCAAGGGTTGGGTCGGTAAAAAATTACGCATGAGGATTAATCTTCAGTTTATTAAATTATATATTAAAAATATATATATCACGTCTGTAGCGTGACGTTAACATCTTTGTTGTTTGAGGCAAAGATCTTTGCCGTCAACTACTTATATACAATAGGTATGTCAAAATCAAAATAAAAAATTCTATATTCAATACTAAATGCTTTGAGATTTTTAACAGAGGGTAGCGTTTCCTTTTAAATTCAACAAAGCATTTGTGTTAGGAAGCGCTGCTCTGTCATAGCTCTATGTAGATATTAAGGTAGGTGACACACTAGGTAAAAACAATTATTTGAATACAATATTTTTAAATGTATTTATTACTTATTATAGATCTTATGATATTTAATTATTATTGTTGATTGAAATTTGTTACATGGTACATTTTTATTATAGAATTATTGACCTTGGAACACAGTTTTATAAAATTTGATTTTATCATATTTATATAAAAAGCTTTCAATCATAAGGCTTTATTAGGTTATCCTTGTGAATTCAGTGATAAAATATACATGTAGACCTTCCTTTTCAATTATTAGTTATTAAAAACCGCATCAAAATCCGTTGCGTAGTTTTAAACATTTAAGCATACAAGGGACATAGGTTCAGAGGAAGCGACTTTGTTTTATACTTTTATACAAACAAATTTCCTGATGTTAAGAAATTCACGCCGCCAAGAGACACCAAAGGTGTTAATGGTGCGTTGCCAACCTGAGGCCGGGATGTTAGGCCTCGAGCAAAAGTAAGTTTATCGGCTACCTTATCCTCCGAACCGGAACACGTCATGACGTTATGGCGGCAGGAATAGGTAAGGCGGTGGTACCAATCCGGGTGAGTCGCTGCGAAACTCTACCACCTAGTCAGATGTCACGGTGTTAGTGACGGTAAGTCTCTGCTCGCCTTTTACAAGCTGCCTGGCACGAAGACATATAGTCTATTCTGCAATGGAGCCCGTAATTTTATTAAGTAATATTTAATTAGGTTATTCTGCAAAGGAGCCCGGACCAACACGGGGAGTTTATTTAGTTATTACTTTATTGTCACTAAGTTACATGTTAATTGTAATAGCCCAATTTACTTGTTAAAAACTTCTACTAAAATGCCATATGTGGGGTCTTATCTAACGCAATTTTAAGTAAATTATCACTAACCGGTTTAGCCAAAATATTATACCAATATGTCACTGTCATGACAAGCCTATTATATGTGTCATAACAGTAATTAAAGTTTTCTCCGAAACGGCTCTGACGAATTTAGTAATGTTTGCACTTAGATAGTCTTTTGCCACTAATGCCGTTCTGTACCATCCTAAATCCTAAATTTACTGTTTTTCTGACACTACTAAGTATTTTTATCCACGACGGAAATAAAAAAGTATTAAGTTTGCGGTGTATGTGGGTGTGTCTGTGCCT
>NJDD01006068.1:76023-115011 GCA_002245505.1 Calephelis nemesis | reverse complement strand
GTGTGTTTGTTTTTCTGCCTCTATCCATCTGTCTGTGGACGAAAGGACGGATTTCGGTGCTGATTCTGAGTTACTTAGTACTATAGGTTTTATCGGGAGTTACAAAAAAAAATGATTTTTATATTCTATCGTGGCAATAATTTCCTATATAAACAAATCACTGGACAAAGCAAAGTATATGCTTATGTTATGGGTGTTAGACATATTATTATTACGTAATAATAGTAAATGAAATAAATTTACCCAGAAATACAGGTATTTATATTTATCAAACAAATGCCAGACCCCGTCATAACCGAATTACTGATTCTCTCTAATGTACTTGCCTCTCTCTCAGAGAGTCTTCTTTTTCTTTATTTAGGTTTTGGCATTCGCGTTAGCATTTTTCATAAGTTGAGTATAAATTTGTATCAAATTTACCAAAATCGAGATTCAACTAAAATTAGTTATAAGTCGTCATTATGTCATGTCACTGTCTTGGGTAAAGCGGTGGCCTCATTACTCAAGCCCATGTATTGAGATTTGGTGGCAACGAGAAAATACACGATACGCTAAATTCTTCATGAATATTTCATTTGTGCACTTTTAATGAACAAAATTGTACAAAATGCTACCAAAATTGACAATTTTCACTCAAAATAAACACGAAACTCAATAATTACGAAAAAACTTCGACCATCCTTTCTCTCAATGGCGCTAAAACTCAACGCACTAGTCTGATCTAGAAAAAAAATATATCAGACCACCTCGGAATCATATTATATAAAAATAAAACTAAAAAATACAGTCGGATTGATAAATTTATGTTCCTGGACAAATATTTTTTAAATATCATTGTTATAAATTTTTATGAATATCAAGGGTAACAAGATTACCATATTAGTGGACTTTATCTTAAAAGATATAGCGTGGCAGTAATAGGTACCTAAGTGTTATTAGGAATTGCGCACTGGTGTTATTGCTTTATTATAGGTAATAAATATCCTTATAGCAAATAATATATAAACAATGAAATTCCACTGACTCCGACAACAAAGAATTTTTACTCGTAGTATAAAAATAAAGTGATAGTATTATTTTATTAACTAGCTGTTGCCTACGACTTTACCCGTGTTTTTTCAGGACTCTGTTGTGTAATCGGGATTAAAAGTAGCCTATAATATGTTAATCCAGGTTACAATTTATCTGTGTTTCAAATTTCAGAAAAATCCGTTCAGACATTCGAGCATGATTGAGTAACAAACATCCATACATACATACTCACAAACTTTCGCATTTATAACATTAGTAGGATAACAGACTTAATATAATCCTTATCTGCTAGAAATTGAAGAAGGTTCCATGAACTAAAAGTAGTTTAGTATAGATAGTTCAATCATTCGTTCTTTCTATATGTACTGGCAAAGCCTTTTTAGTCCATCAGAGGTTAAACATAAACCTCAAAATTTTCTTTGCGACTAGTGAAGAAACAAAAAATCTTAGAAAAAATCTAGGATAGGAGGCGAGGCATAATAAATTTTAATATCTGGTTGATAAGAACGTCATCTTCATTTCTCAAGAGCAACTACTTTATTTCCAAACTTTTTAGTGCGCCATTTGTGATCTTCTAGCGTTATCATACTAATATTATAAAGAGGAAAACTTTGTTTGTTTGTTTGTAACGAATAGGCTCAAAAACTACTGGACCGATTTTAAAAATTCTTTGACCATTCGAAAGCTACATTATCCACGAGTGACAAAGGCTTTATTTCATCCAAATCGGTATAGTAGAAGCCAAGTTACGCAGGCGAAGCTGTGTGAAACTGCTAGTGCTAGTGCTAGTATATTTGTTTGTGTATGTTAAATACATGGTAATGTGGGTAAATTTTTATTTATTGATTTAATGTAGTTTATAAGTATTATTATTGAAAAATATTAGCGTTCTGCACTTCTCCTACACAAAAACTATAAATAAATAAAATAAAAAAGCTTTTTATTTCTTCCAGAATACACAATTTACACAGGTCACTTAGTAATAAAATTTGAAAAAGTAAATATTTGTGTTAGTAAGTTACAATGACAACATTTCTATAAGTATTTAAATTATATACAGTGGTTATTCTGCAAGAACCCCTCTGTAGGTAAAGGCCTCCTCCAAAGTGAGCCAGTTATCTCTAGATTTGGCTGTTTTCATCCAATTTGGGCCTGCTATTTGAATGATTTCATCCTCCCACCTGCTGCGAGGTCTCCCTTTTTTTCTTTTGCCTGATGGCCCTCTCCAAGCTGTCATAATTTTTGATCATCTCTTGTCTTGGAGGCGAGCTACGTGTCCAGCCCACTTCCATTTTAGTGCTAGGGCTTGTGCCAGACATCTATAGCTTTTGTGACGTTTCGTATTTTTGTATGTCTTACTTTGTTCATTTTCTTTATATTTAACATACTGCGCTCCATTCCACGTTGGCACGTTATAATTTCAGGCATGGGATAAGGCAGGAGTTCATAACCTTGGTCTTCAAGTTGATTGGCAAGTTGCTCTTGAAAATTTCCTTCAAACTCCAGTACTTATTCCACGCCAACTGTGCCCTGCGTTCAACCTCATGGTAATTGTTAGACCTGTCGAAGCTTATTTGCTTGCCCAGGTAGGTGTATTTATCGGTATATTATAGAGGCTCGGCGTCGACGTATATTTGTAACTTGGTGCTATTGGTCATTATCATAGTTTTGGATAAATGCATTTTTAAGCCAGCAACTTTGCTAGCTTTATTTAGTGACTCTATCATGTACTGTAATCCTTTTCCATATTCTGATATCAGCATCAGATCGTCGGCGAAACACAGATGGCTTAAATATTTTAATTATATCTTTATACCATACTTATTCCAGTCAAGCTCGTTTATTATTGATTCTAGAGTGGCTATAAATAATATAGGTGATAGTGGGTCCCCCTGTCTTACCTCTCTTTTTATAGGGAACCAAGAGCCAGCTGTTTCTAGTTTGACTCTACTTTTGCTGTTTTTGTATATGCTTTTGATTA
Source organism: Calephelis nemesis (assembly GCA_002245505.1). Lineage (NCBI taxonomy): Eukaryota > Metazoa > Arthropoda > Insecta > Lepidoptera > Riodinidae > Calephelis > Calephelis nemesis. Next base: position 111,998 of record NJDD01006068.1, on the reverse strand, counting down.
CCCTTATATATTCATTTTCCACATTTTGTTTTCTTAGAGTTTCCCAGATATAATCGTGTGACACTGAATCAAATGCTTTTTCGTAGTCGATATATGCCAAGTACAACGGTCTGTTTATCTCCTGATATTTCTCTATGAGAAGTTCGAGTGTGTGGATGTGATCAATTGTAGAGAAACCTTTTCTAAATCCTGCCTGTTCAATGGGTTGCTTGTCTTCTAGTATAGAGCTAATTTTTTATTCAAATTTGTAGAAAATAGCTTATATGAACTTGGCAGTAGACTAATCGGTCTATAGTTCCGTATGTCCTTTGGGTCGCCTTTTTTGTATAACAAAATTATGTTGGATTTGGACTATTGGGAAGGCGTCTCTCCAGATTCGAGGATGAAGTTAAACAGATTTGTAAATGGAACTGCTAGAATTGGAGCAGCTATTTTTAAAGTTTCATTGACTATGTTATCTAAGCCCGGGCTTTTGTCAGTTTTTAATTTGTTAAATGCTTCTATGACGTCTTTTCTTTCAATATGGGAACATTTTTGTTTATTGCCTTCGCTGGTGGTGTCTTGGTAATCGTGGCTGGAGTCTTTTGATTATTTTGTGCTGTAAAGTTTTTTATAGAACTCTGTTGCTATGCTGATGATATCGATGCGATTGTTTCTTGATATATCGTCTCGTTTTAGCTCTTCAATTCAAGCTTTGTGCGGTTTCAGCTATTTGTATGCCTTTCTGGTGCTTCCAGTTCGAAGTAGGTGTTTTCCAATAGTTTTATATCTAAAGTTAGTGTAGTCTTTCTTTATGTATTTGCTCACAAGCTTGTTAAGCGCCGAGATTTCGTTTCTCGTGGCTCTAGTTTTATTTTTACTTTTACTCACTAGCAGAGTGGATGCGTCTCCACGCGAATTCGTAGGCATTTATCGCTGTAGGTAGGGCTGAGTGGCGGGGGCCTGGTAATGGTGCGTTGCTAACCTTAGGCCGGGATGTTAGGCCTCAAGCAAAAGTAAGTTTACCGCCTACTTTTCCCTCCCAACCGGACTACGTTAACGGTAAACACTCAAGAAACGTGACATTTGGCACTCGATACTTTCTGCAGTATGCTTAGCGTGAAAATGTGTGGATATATTAGTGTTAAAATCAAAAAGTGTATCAATATATAAAAAGTTTATCTTATGATCTTTTTCCAGTTCAATCCCGTGTAAAATCATGGTTTAACCCGGAAGTTATGGAGCCAAAAAAAATTAGGGGAATTTTTTTGGGTTGCATTATGACAATAACGCTTGGAGAGATTTGCGTCTACAAAATCGTGGAGCAGGATATCAGAGTAGGTGATATGCCGACACATTTGAATTGTAAGTATTTCTAGGTAGGTACGGTTCATACTCACAGTATTTCAAATTAACACTTGTACTTTTATACAATATTCTTTTTGTATTAGTTTAGTGTAGTGTACAGTGTGTACACAATGGAATTCCACCTAATGCCGACAGTGCAAGTATAAATTCGAACTGATTGTAAGACAACTCTAAGTCAATGGCTACGCATGAGTATCATTAGATATTAATTTTCGATTCCCGGGTCGGGCAACAAAAAATTAGAAATTTTCAATTTTCTAATAAAAATAACGTCGCCCGGATTGGATACGTGCCCGGTTGGCGATAGGCTTGTCACCTATCACATTGTGGGCTGTCTTCGGCTAGGATATGGACGTGAAAATACTTTTTATTATTATTTTTTTATCAGTCAACTTACCCCTTTCTGGGGCCGGCTAAATTTTTTTAGGTTAGTTTGCCCCTTTCTGGGGCCGGCTAAGACCTTTAGGCCATGCTGCCACGTCTTCAGTATTAATTAATTCTTATACAGTTATTATTCACTATTTACAAAGTCATGTCAGGGTCTTGGGTAAAGCGGTGGTCACTTTACATAAGCTCATTTTGGGAGATTTGGGCACCAAAACTCCTAAATTATTTATTTATCAATAAATTTACCCCTTTCTGGGGCCGGCTAAGACCTTTAGGCCATGCTGCTATATCTTCCAAATTTTTTTTGATAGGGGGCCTAATAGTAATAACATCGTTTTTCGAAGCCTTAACTGCCCCGTTCATATCCTGGTGGGGCTACAGGAATCGTCGGCGGACCATCACTTCTTGGATAATTGCCGTCACGATATGTTTGTGCGCATGGTTTCTACTGCCTTATTCCAATTCCAGAAAAGAAGCAGGTACGTGAAGCTAGTATTTTTAAAATTAAGTTTAGAATATTTAACTATTCCCTAAACATTTTGTATAACTTGGCTAATCCAAACCGAAGTTATGACGATCCATAAAACAAGGAAACAATTCGAGAAAAGGTAGCTAGGTGCCCTTGCACTTCATTTAGCTCGTCTTGGCAGGGCCACTTCCTTGTCAAAAGAACTAACTGAAAATCAGTCGCGCTACTTATTCTGTTTTCTATTTCTTTGTGCTGATATCTACAACAGCTATTGAAAAACGTGTTCTTCTCGAGCGAGGTGTTCCGTGTTAGTCCCGGTTGGTCCGTTGAGTAAAATAGAGCATTTGCCTTTTATCCAGGTAACTCGTAAGAGCGTAGGTGAAATGTGTCATAACAAATGAGACCAGTCCAAGATCTAGAAGATCCACTACCTTAGCTATAACTACCGCCATGGGTACTGTCATTTTCTGATCCAGAGGGTAGGATAGCCGGTAGACTTGAACAATAAGCCTAACTTCGCGGCCAATGGATAGCGACGCACCTATAACGCCTATGGTGTCTATAGGCCACGGTTTCTCTTATCATTAGGAAAGCAGTGTGCTCATTCGTTGACATAAAAAGAAAAGTCTATTGCTAGGAATAGCACTTAGAAATAAAAGCTAACGAGAAAATGGATTTATCTTGTTTTTTTTCTTGTTTAAATATCTCGATACTTTAGACAAGGATCACGGGAAGGCTTATGCGGAAAAGGAAGCTTATTGGATTAATTTAAACGCAAAGACGGTCTTGGACTTAATAATCTGTGCCTGGATATTAGTATAGTACTTAATATTACAAAGTGGAAAGGTTTGATTTTTTGTTTGTTTGAAATGAATAGGCTCCGAAACTACTGGACTGATTTCAAAAATTCTTTCACCTTTAGAATGCTACATTATCACTGAGTGACATAGGCTCTATTTTAATTAAAATCAGTGCAGAAGAAGCCAAGTTTAATAGACGAAGTTGCGTGAAACTTGGCAAGAAAGGTCGATATAAACCTGGAATAATTACTTGAGTCTGTTAAAAGAAAAGTTGGTTTCGTGTCGTACCCAGTTAAAAACCATACAAGATATTTGTTGCTTTATCTGTTCTTGTGTACCTTCACGCCCGCATCCTCAAAGTGGTAGGTACAAACAAGTCTCCCCCGACTAGTCAATGATACCAAGTCCCACGATGTGGTAAGTGGCAAACACATCGCCAAACGGCAAGTAGGGAACGTTATTTTCATCAGAAAATCAAAAAAACATTCCCGGCTTGACCAAGTAATCGAAATCGGTAGTGTCCGACCGAAGGTCTATTTTTGGCCAATCGCCACAACCTTCGTCGGAAGCCTAAGCCGAAGGTTTGTAATCTCTTTGTTTGTGATTTTGTAGTTAGCTTGTAAAAAATAATCATTCCTTTATGAAGCAATTTACAAATTACAATTAGACCAACCAATCAGTCTTTTTGACGATATGAATTGATTATAAATTAAACATACACTAGTAATCAAAGTTAAACAGCGTCATGTTGTAAGCTAAAAATAATAATTGTGTAAAAAAATTATGTGTGGTACGCCATGAAACAACCTTCTATGCATAAATTGATATCGCATTCTAGGCACTTCCACACAGTTCTTGCTGTGACTTTTCGCTGGGCGCACAACCAACACCGACTTTGTTTAAAGCCAGTTTTTACTGGAAAATGGCGATGTTCTACTTTAGGTCTAGTCGTTGGTCTTGTCATCTGTCCGGTTTTCATATTAATCAGTCGTGGTTCTGTCGTAAGGTCAACATCTCGGTGTATTTTCAACAAATTTTCTGCCAAAGTTATCCTGAACTGTCTATGTGATATGGTGGGATTCGCCGATTTAAATATTACAAAACAATTGAATATCCCCCGTGTTGGTCCGGGCTCCTTTGTAGAATAGACCATCTGCCTTCCTTGCCAGGCAGCTCGTAAAAGGCAGCATAGGCTTACCATCACTAACACCGTGACATCAGACTAGGTGGTAGAGTTTAGTACCACCGCCTTACCTATTCCTGCCGCCATAACGTCATGACGTGTTCCGGTTCGGAGGGTAAGGTAGCCGGTAAACTTACTGTTGCTCGAGGCCTAACATCCCGGCCCCAGGTTGGCAACGCACCATTACCACCTTTGGTGTCTCTAGGCGGCGTGAATTTCTTACCATCAGGAAATCCGTCTGCTTGTTTGCCTTCCTATAACATAAAAAAATAATAATAATTTCGTTCAGTCTCAACGGTTGCTCGGACCTTCGGCGAAAAGATGGTTTTATAGCCGATGGTGGCCGATGCCGAAGTCGATGAAGAAAGTTTGAAAACAGCATGTAGTCACACGCGACAAATCTAATCTTAAATACAAGAAATAGAGTAAATAAAATAGTTGACAAACGTCTGCGTGTGATGACGAGGGGTTTAATCTTAAGTGGGAATGTTGGATTAGTTATCTAGATGTTTATGTGATGAAATATCGTCTGTCATTTCAGAGTTATGCAACGATCCCAGTGATATCGACAATTTGTATTTCGTTGGAGTAACGACAGTAGCATCTATCAGGCTGGCGTTCGTTATCATATCCAGTCTAATCTTCGTGATGGCCAGGGTCGGGATCTGCTGTCATGGCCTGGCGTACCTGGAAGATTATCACTCAGAAAGGTTCAGTGTGCACTATGGTGAGCTCTTTTATAGCCACTAGAATAAATCTGATTATTGTAGCCGGGACATCAGATCACAATATTCAACTCTAATGAATCTATTCAGCAGATCTATGCCAAATAGAGATTTTCAGAGTGAGTTCGTCATGGACAAATTTAAAGCTTTTGAAAAATAATACTTTTAATTGTAAACCCGGTATAGAATCTATCTTGCTAATTTTAACTATTAAATAAATAAATATTCATAGCCAAGTTACAAAAATTGAATCTAACCCCAAAGAAAATAACACATACATTATTATTTTATAGAAAATAACATCAATAGCACCAGACAAATTTTGAGAATCGGTTCAGAATCAATAACACTTTCAATCTGTGAAAAAACTAAAATTTGAAAAAAAAAATAGTATAATTTTTATACAAGATGCATGGTTATAACGTAAACATAGCAAAACTGGTTCCAAACGACCGCAGCCGCATTCGCAGGCTGGTGACGTCATAGCTTGTACTACGTACGACATAACGTGATGACAAGTGAAGCATTTTTGTGGTCTGTTTTAAATTAATGTTTATAAAATTAAATATTACAATTTGGCATATATTTTTGAAGTTCATTAATTTAAACCTTTACCTATTAATTGGCCTTAAAAAAGTGGCTGGTCCTTTCAAAGTAACACTGTATAGTACTTAAATAGATACCAGAATAAATTTATTAAACACCCCGACACGTAAATGTAGACATCTAAACGTCCATCACAGAAAAATCCTGTCACCGTCGGGAATAGAACCTGAGCCTTGCGCTTAGACGATGGAGTTAGGCGTGAATGCTAGCCCCTCGACCAACGAGATGGGCACTAAAAGGACAAGACTAATGGTGTTTACAATCTTACGGTGGCTTCTGTATTTTACAGATATAAAAATCTACTGCTGTTTATTAGTCTCGTTATAACTCGAGAATGGCTGAACCAATTTGGCTATTTTTTTAAATTATTTGTTAAAGTCCAGGGACGGTTAAAAAGATAAGAAAAAACTGCGAGGAAACTAGGAAAAATAACATTTTTAATTTTTATCATACAAACTGAACGGTAGAACGAAGTTCACCGGGACAGTTAGTTAGGATATAAAAAGATTATTTTTTAAGTTCCTGACATCCCCTCCTCGATTGCTAATGCACCTTTACCAACTTTACAGTGTTGCCAAATAATAATAACAATAATAAACTCTTTACTGTACACCTAAATCATTATTTTTTTACATATTACATTGATAAAAACACATTTTATACTCGTACAAAAGGCGGTTTTATCGCTAACAAGCAACATTTAGAAGATAAGTATGTACATCAAAATAAGTAGAAGGTACAATATACGTTTATAAGTCATAAATCTTTCAAATAAATAATTTAGGAAGTAATCTAACATGTTAAAACAAAAATGTTTAAATTATAAATAAAAATTACAACAAAAAAATTATAATAGTAAATCAGGAATTATATTCAGTTGCCGTCCAACCTAATAAAAATAAATACTTCAATGTGTTATTAAAATAAAATATTTCAGGTGTCCTGTTGTGCGCGCGGGTTATATCCCTGGTGGTCGGACACATCCTGACGAAACATATTGTTAGCAACATTCCCCTTCAAGCCTTGCTGTTGCTGTTGGGTTTGGCTATTAATCTACCACAGATATTTTTGAAGATGCCGAATAAACCACCCATCGTTGATGGCATCCTGAAAATTTCTCCACCAATGGATGATAGAGGTATGGGTCATGTATGTAGCGATTATTTACCAAAAAAATACAAACACAGCAGAGGAAAATGTTATCCGCGTGAAAGCTTTTAATAGATAGGTACTAGTGATCGCCTGTTGGTAGAAATTCGACCATAATAAATTTTAATATCTACATATCTTGTTGATAAGAACGCCATCTTCATTTTTCAACACCAACTTCTTTGTTCCCAAACTGTATGGTGCGCCATCTGTGATCTTTTATCGTTATTATCAACATATTTGTTTGTGTGTGTCAAATGCATGGTAGTGTGGGTAATGTTTTATTTATTGATTTAATGTTTTTTGTAAGCATTATTATTGAAAAACATTAGCGTTCTGCCCTTCTCCTACACATAAACCATAAGTGTGCCAAATTTTATTCTCCTACGTCCGCGCAATTTCAATCCAAATGATGCGAATCCAAAGTTTTGCCATGGTGTATTACTGTATATCGATACTCTAACCTCTCACCAGTAATTTCCATGGCGTCCATTGTGACTTTTACCACCAGGAAAGCCTTTAGATTATTTGTTATATTCGAATGTAAATTAATATCTAATATTGTAAAATCGTATTATGTTTGCATTGTTAACAGGTTTTGTTACCAGTCTATATCGAATCTTACGTAATCCAATAGCCATGTTACAAATGAGTGCTATGGGACTGTTGGCTGCTTCTTTTTGGGGATACTCCTTTTATAAAATTGATATTATAAAGGTAAGATTACTTTGATCCTAGGACAACTAAACCATTTATTATCAATGGTTTTACAATTAGTTGATGCAAAGCCGAAAACCTCACCTGTAGAGCTACTCTTAAAGTAAGAAAGAAAGAAGTCTTTCTTTTCTTCTCCAAAGCCGGAAACCAGGTGAGATTTCCTGTCTTCCTCCTTTATCCTGACATCCGTTTAAGGGGCCATATACGCTAAAATACGTCAGCAGTTTACTGTTTTTTTCATACAAAGCAATCATTGATCTTGCTGACAAAAATGCACAAGATTAACATGAATATGCTTGACTAGGCTAGTGTTTCCAAAACACGATTCATTTCACTTTGCTCGATAGAAAACAATCAAAAACTTTTGCTTTCTGTCTACTTCAATTGTGAAAATATCGACCCTAGATTTAACATAAACATAGATAAGTAATACCTTATCTGTAAGGTACTAAGTAGTACCTTACAGATAAGTGTTTCAGTTTTTATACTTTTTTTCAAATTACTTTTATAGTGTCAAAAATAGTGATTTGCCGCTTAAGACTTTTACTTTAGGGCGCCATTGTTCATAGTAATCATGGAACGGGGGTGTGCGGTGATTGGCTCTTCTGGCTGACTGAGTACGGGGCCTTAACGAATTTTCGATCAGGTCACGTGACGCGAGCTTAGAAGTTTTTACCCACTCAAAAATAGTGCGCAACACCACTAAAGAAGTTTTCACTTCAAAACTTCATAGTTCAGAAACTAAAAGCGAAACGATCATCACGATTAGCTGTGTTCCAATTTTTACTACGGAACAGATACTTTGGTGGCACTATAATACACACAACGTAAGTTTCCAAAATGTGTGGTTTTGACTTCGTTTAATGCGAAATGTTTATCATCAATGGTTTTTCACAATTAAGGGGTCATATACGCTAAAATACGTCAGCAGTTTACTGTTTTTTCATACAAAGCAATCATGGATCTTACTGACAAAAATACACAAGATTAACATGAATATGCGTTACTAGACTAGTGTTTCCAAAACACGATTCATTTCACTTTGCTCGATAGAAAAAAATCAAAAAGTTAACCCTTTTTTGAAAGCTTTTGCTTTCTGTCTACTTCAATTGTGAAAATATCGACACTAGATTTAACGTAAACATAGATAAGTACTATACCTAAAAGATAAGTGTTTCAGTTTTTATACTTTTTTTCAAATTACTTTTATAGTGTCAAAAATAGTGATTTGTCGCTTAAGACGTTTACTTTAGAGCGCCATTGTTCATAGTAATCATGGAATGGGGGAGTGCGGTGATTGACTCTTCTGGTTGACTGAGTATGGGGTCTTAATTGATGCAAAGTCGGAAACCATATCTTGTAGTGTTACTCTTGAACCTCGATTCACGCAATATTGGAAATTGGAATCTCATGAAATCGAGTATATCATGTTAGGTACTCTTGCACACAATACTGGCATGTTTTTAAAATTTAGTTATCAGTAAACGATGAATTGTTTTATCGGATTCGTTGAATTTATTTGCAACTGAATGTTAATAATCCCCCAGTACTGTGTTCAAAAGTACCTAAAGTGTAATATACGATTCCAATTTCCGATTTGCGTAATATCGAGATTCAAGAGTAGCCCAACATGTGTCTAACACTTGCGTTGCCGATTATTTAGAAATGTGTTGTTCTTAAAGGACTAAGTTTTATGGTTCCAAAAAGATATAGTAGGTACGAGGCAAAAATGTCTTTGGATTAGATTTTTTTTTTAACAATCCTTAGCTTATTTGGTAGATTTTAATTATTTTTAATTAATAATATTAATCAAATTAATTTGTTTCAGACAAAATTCCATATACTGCCTGAAGATAGTTCGGAAAGTAATTTTATTGAATTTAGTCAATATTTTCTCGTCATTTTTATTGTTGCGGTAAGTAATCAGAAAGTTGATAATTGCCTTTTGTATGTAAAAAGCGGGATTACCAAATGCTGTAAAAGACACTCCGTTAATAATCTAGATATAGTACTACTATTTAAATTACGCACTTGGGCTTTACACTTTACACTTTTATTTTTAAATTGGCTGCTCTAATCTAAATTTAGGCAAAATAATTATGTGTTATAACAATTCTGTAAATATGTCTTTAAAATTCATTCGGATTTCCGAAGCTTGACGAATATAGCCAAAGCGCATAATTTATAGTACTCCTGTACTTATTCGAAGTTGTAATTTTGAGAGTTTCGGGTAAGTTAAGTAAGTTTATTGGTTGAAAAACTTAGTCTGGTGCTTCACAAATAATTTTCAATTTCCAATTCACGCGAATATTTGCCTTACTACACCACCTAATCTGCTTGGTTACACTAGTGAATACTTGTTTTAAACAATTATCTAAAAAATTTATTACTCCGTTGTATTAAGGATTATGTACTTTTTTATTACAGTGTATATATTTGTTTGTAAGAATTTTATTGCCTCATATCTGACAATCCACTTGAAAAATGAATCATCAAAATATTAATTTAGGTCTCAGTAGTTCTAGTGTCAATAGCTGATATTAAAAAAATAAAAAATGGCAGCCAAGAGACGGCTTTATTTTTATTTTTTTTTAGTATGTATACGCATCAAACTACGTTTGTGCGTCAAATAAAAGAGTGGAAAGTAATCTAAAACGGTCGTTGACTGTAATATTGTAACAAAGATATGAATATTAGTAAAGAGATAATATGAAAAATGGTACATATTTGGTGCAGTCGGATTTTTAATATTGCGATTGTCTGTTTTTTATATGTAATTATTTTATTTTTATTTTTAATCATTTACTCTTCGTGTAATTAATTTTATATGTAACAGCGTAGACAGATTATTAGACATGTTGATAAATTATTTAATAAAAGAAAAGTCTGTTTAAACAAAATTTGTTATAATTCTCGTAAAATCCTCCGTACAAATTTAAAAAGTATCTACTTACTTATTATAAAATAAAAAAGAAGGAGAGGACAAATGCCCGGTTGGCGATATAATTACCACTTTTCTTATTGAGACCTACGCACCTTTGGCTAATCCTGGGTGTCCTGGTTGGTACCTCGGCCTACTGCTTTGTAGATACCCGTATGAAAATACTTAGGTACATACTTAACTTACTATAGAATATTTTTAATGGAATTGGAAGGCAAACAAGCAGACCGATTTTCTGATGAAGGAAATTCACGCCGCATATAGACACCAAAGGTAGTAATGGTGCATTGCCAACCTAAAGCACGTAGGCCTCGAGCAAAAGTAATATCACCGGCTGCCTTATCCTCTGAACCGGAAAACGTCAATGGCAAGCACTGACGCTATGGCGACTAGAATAGGTACGGTGGTAGTATCCATCCGGGCAAATTGCTGCAAAACTCTACCCGCTAGTCAGATGTCACGGTGTCAATGACGCTAAGCCTACACTCACCTTTACGAGCTATCTGGCACGAACAGATCGTCTATTCTGCAAAAAAACCCATATAGATAAAAAACAAAAATACAATTGCAAAAGAAGCGTCTGTAAAAGGAAATAAAAATAGTAGTAGAGTTACCTAACTACTTTAATATCAGGCAATAGGGCTGTCACATCTCCATAATTTTGTATTGAAAACTGACTTTTAGTTTACAGGCTTTTAGTTTACGTATACTATCAACTAGCTTCCGCCCGTGACTCCGTCCGCGCAGATGTCGGTCTAAAACTGAAAAGTTAAGATTTGTATTTTTCTACGTATTTTTCCAGTATAAAAATATCCCATTTTATGCCCAGGATAATAAGGTATAATTGTAAGAAGTTTCATCGTAATTGAACCGTTAGTTTTCACGTGATGCCTCCCTGCTATTTCTTTTTTCAATATTCTCAATGTACAGAATTGACCCTTCTACAAATTTATTATATGTATAGATTACCGGGCAATGGCGGCGAAACATATTTTAAAAAAAGTTACATTTCAGTTTTCTGGATTACACTTCGCTTCGCCAATACTTAAAAAATTCTGCACCAGGGAATCAACAAAAATAATCACAAACATGAGTATCCTGTCCGTTATCACATATATCCTGTTGCTATTCATCCCGAAGTGTGATCTTGGTGAAGTCGCAGGACTTTGGGAGAAATATGATTCTCCAATTTGCAGCCTCCAATGCGGGTTAGTTTTGTCGTTTTCATTACATATTTTAGACGTTAGTTTAGAACTTTGTGGAATCAGTTACCGAGTAAGGTATTCCCAAACAATTATGACTTAGGGACCTTCAAGAAAAGAGCGTACTCATTACTTAAAGGTCGGCAACGCATCTGTGATACTTCTGATGTTTCGGATGTCCGTGGGCGGCAGTGATCACTTTCCATCAGGTGACCCAATTTCTCGTTTGCTTCCTCTTGTATAAAAAAAAGACGTCAGTCTTTCGAGTAAATTATACTGGTCTGTCCGCCTAGGCGAAACGTACTTTCAACCCATATGGCAGTAACTGAAGAAGGGATTGAAGATAAATGCAGCAATTAAAAGTGCGTGTGCACTCTTTCCTTGTAGACACTCAATATTTTTATTATTTTGCTAGCATACGGAAACTTCGAAACTTTTATTTGTAGGGTTACTCTTGAATCTCTATAGCATGTGAGTAAGAAATTGAAATCTTCTATGTCATTTTAGGTACTTTTGAACACAGTATTAGAGGATTATTAACAGTTACAAATAAATTTAACGAATCCGATACAATAATTTAATGTTTACCATTAGCTAAATGTTCATAAATCGTCAATATTGTGTACAAGAGTACCTAAAATAACATAATCGATTGCAATTTCCAAAATTGCATGAGTCGAGCTTTAAGACTAACTCTACTGATCATGAAAATTCTTACAATAACAAAACTATCCAGTAGGGTTACTCTTGGCTCTCGATTCTTGTAACATTGGAAATTGGGATCAGATTTGTGTCATTTTTTGCTATTAAACAAAGATGTTTTATTTCGGATTCGTTGATTTTTTGGGAACTAAATGTTAATAGTTCGCTAGTATTGTGTTCAAGAGTAAAATACGTATGACTCAAATCCAATTCCAATTTCCAATCCTTCGTGAAGTTGAGAGCCAAGAATAACCCTACTGAATAGTGTAGAGTTTTGTTATTTTAAGAAGGCTATATTTTATTATTGTTGACCAAATAATATGACATGTATATCAATTCGGAGAAAAGAGACCGGGTTGTAAAGGTTTTTGTACACATAGTGGGCAAGGTTGAAAAACACTACTAAGAAACTAAATTATGTATAATATGTATTCCAGGTGCAAGCCTCGTTGGGAGAATTTCTCTCCAGTATGTATGGTGGATACCATGGAGACCTATCTAACACCTTGCCACGCTGGCTGTTCTGATATGGAAACTATTCATAGTGTAAGGTATGCTACTGTTATTTTTTATTTAAGTTTAACTATCTGTATCATCCATACTTATAATAAAATTGTAGAATATTTTTTAAATTCTCTACATTGAAGATATTAATAAAAAATACGTGCAGCCGACAAGAAATCTACTTAGCCAATCCTTACAAAATTTGTATGGATTACCATACTTCCTACTTTATGGTAGAATGAGGGTTATAAGATAATAATAAATGAATAAATATTTCTTGACAAGTTACACATAATATTGAATCTATCCTCAAAGTAAGCAAATTATATGCTTGTGTCATGGATGTTAGTCAACGATACTAATGCATAGAAATACTTAAATAGATACCAGAATAAATTTAATAAGCACCCAGACTCGCAAATGCAGACATTTAAATGTTCATCACTCAAATGCCTGCCTTCTTTGGAAAATAATCTCGAGCCTCTCCGTTTATCGGTGTAGCCAAGGCCTCATTTAACGGCCAAGTCTCAGTTCCATATGTCATCACCGAAGTGATCACAAACCGGGCGAAGACTTTCGAATTTAGGCTCTGCGGTAGTTTGGACAAGAAGATACCCTTTAACTTTCCGAAAGCTGCCCATCCGAGTTGGATTCGCCGGTCGACCTCTTTCTTGAAGTTGGATTTACTACCTGAACAGTTTGACCTAGAATTCATACTTCAAGAATTGAGTTCCCAACTTGAACTGGTAAAGACACAATATGAACATTCTTGTCCATAATAATATCATATCACATTTATATTTTCAGGGTGTACTCCAACTGCACTTGCGGTGTAGAGAGCCGAGTGGTCGCAGGGGCTTGTAGTGACGGCAACTGCAAACCTGCCCTTGACTTGCATGAAAGGTTCTTCTTAATGTTGGTCACATTTATGCGTAAGTTTAACAGTTTCTTTACACATATCAATAAGTCAACCCATTCAATAAATCTGATAAGTATATTAATAATTTCGACAAGGGGTACGGTAGTCTCGATTGAAACCTTACCTGAATAATAAAACATAAAAAAATAATGATTTTGAGTCGACAACATATATCCCCAAAATTCGGATTGTCGAGTATTTCGTTAAATCCTATGTTGAATTCTGATGTGTTGACAGACAAATCACAGTCGCCATCTTGGGTAGTTAATCAACGTTCCGGTTTGTGATGTGTAATAGAGAATATTCCTTTATAATCTCTGATAAATTCTCGGATTACTCATTGCTATTTGTTTTGTTAATTTATGTTATTTTACTTTAAATGTTGATTAAAAAAATACTTTGGCAGTTTTTATTTTCTCTATTTATTAAACACAATGAATGAAGCTATATGAATCTACGTCGTGCTTATACCTTTAATATTCTTTTAAAACCGGTGACTACAGAAATATCTACCTACATGTTGCACGTAGATGTATATTATGTCACATTTTGACCTAGCTTAGCCGGGTTCTTAGGTATCTAGTAAATAATAATTCGAGGCATCTCCTTTACCTTTAGAGGTGTTATCTCTTTTCATGACATTTTTTAAGTGACAGTCTTGCAGCAAGGTCATCCTTCGTTATATAAATAAATATATAGAGACAGAATATTCACTCATTTTTATATTTAAAATGAAATATATGAAAAATGAATGATTATGTGTGAAAATGTTATTTTGTAAAAGTGCAGAAAGCAAATACCTATTTTGTTTATAACTAAATCTATATATTAATACGTGATGCCAACACTTTGGACCCTTTTTATGAAAATTGCGCTGACGCAGGAGCATAAAATTTGGCAAAATTATAGTTTATGTGTGGGAGAAGTGCAGAACGCTAATATTTTTTAATAACAATGCTTATGGAGTATATTAAATCAATAAACAAAACATTACCCACACTACATGCATTTGACACACACAAACAAATACATTCATGATAACGATAAAAGATCACAGATGGCACACTAAAAAAATTGGGAACAAAGACAAATGAAGATGACGTTCTTATCAAAAGGTATTAAAATTTATTATGGTCGAATTTCGACCAACGGGCGACCACTAGTATAAATTAATGTATGAAGCGAAAACGTTCACTCTTTTTTGCGAAAGCAACGTATACTAAGCAGGTATTAAAATGCATAATATGAAAGTAAATTGTAATACACTACTACACACACTACACACTATACACACACTAAATTGTAATACTATGTCAGTTTAAGTTTTATTGAAAGAAAATTTTGGTGTAAAACTGAAATGTGGTGGAAAGAATGACGGACGAAAGGTTGATTAATAGTTAAATAAAATAAAATAAATAAATAAACATTACTGGACAACTTACACAAATTGAATCTAATCCCAAAGTAAGTAAATTATATGCTTGTGTTATGGGTGTTAGTCAACGATACTAATACATAGAAATACTTAAATAGATACCAGAATAAATTTAATAAACACCCAGACCCGGAAATGTCTGCATTTCCGGGTCTGGGTGTTTATCTAAATGTTCATCACACAAATGTCTGCCCCCGTCGGGAATCGAACCTGAGCCTCGCGGTAAGTCGATGTAGTTAGGCGTATACGCTAGCCACTCGACCAATGAGGCGATATTATATTATTATATACAGTACAAAAGTGGATGGTAGGTATCTGGGGTGTAAGGAGACTTATGTAAAATTTCACCATAAAATCGCACGAGTTTTATTTGAGGGTTGTGTTGTAGTTGCCAAGAGTCTCAGAAACTGGCATGTTTGTATAAACAACTAGCTGTCCCGGCGAACTTCGTTCCACCCGTTCAGTTTGTATGAGAAAAAGTAAAATGTTGTTGTTCTTAGCTTTCTCGCAAGTTTTTTCCTTTTTCTTATCTTTAAAACCTTCCCTGGACTTAAACAAATAATTCAAAACTAAAATTAGCGAAATCGGTACAGTCGTTCTCGAGTTTTAGCGAGACTAACGAACAGCAATTGATTTTTATATATATAGATAATGAATATGAAAAAAGATAGAGATAGGCTTTGAAGTTTTGTCGCCGTTTCTTCACCTGACTGGCTAAGTTTGAAAACGGTGGTAGCTTATGATAGATAGGATAAAACTTTATCAGAATAATATCTTTTTAATAAATAAATGATAGCCCTGTAATAAATATATTTTACTTTATTTGTGTAAAATATTTAAATGATAACAATAAAAACTATGTAATTAAGTTGGTTACATATTTGTACACCACAATGTGGTAGAATACGTCGGTAGGTAATAATAAGTAGGTACAAGATTTGTAACAACTTTTACACATACATATTCCGCAAATAAAAAAAAATAATTTCATTTTAAGGATCAATCAAGGATTGCGATATTTGATAGTGATAGTCTCTGCCTACCGCGTAAGGGACTTAGCGTGAAGATATGTATGCATGTGTATTTGTAATTATTTGATATGATTTGAATAGTACAGTACTTTTAAGCCCGTCGTTTCATGTGGTTGTGGGAACGTCTGTAAGGGACTAGGGTGGACACATCAGTGTTACTTGGAAAATGGAAGATTTCCTGTCACAGCAGTTACACGAGTTCCGGGGAATTAGTAAAATGAAGGCATATTATACACTTGTTATAATGGAGTAAAAAATGTAAAGCCTAATGCAAAAAAAATGAAAATTGGACGCGATCTACCTACAGCTGTCATAAGTATTCACGCCTTCAATAAATTCAATTAGAAGTCGATTATCTAAGTGTCTTTTGGAGCCATTTAGATTGATAATCTAAATGGCTCTAATCCTCACACACTCACACACACACACACACACACACACACACACACACACACACAATTCTTTTTTCAAACAACACTTTAGACTAGATTAAGCTCTGTATTTTTCTTATTAATTTGTAACATTTGGAAATTTGAATGGCAGATTCCTGGAGGAGAGAGTTGTCACGCGCTATAAAGTTTCAGATTGGTTTTTTTTATTTAATTAAATGCATCATGCACTCTTTTGGGTTAAATTTAATAGTAATTTAAACTGTTCAATATAAAATTTAGTGATTAAACCTTACTTAGTAGATAACTCAGAGTTAAATGCACTCAATCTTGTGTACCTAAGTGTCCCTTATTTTATTTGCAAATGTTTAATACCTCTCAAGTTAGCAAACGCCTCATAACCAAGTTTGTTCCTAGGCACTTGCGCCTAAGATGCCCCAGTTCTTAAGAAGGATTATTTTCAAAATTTTGTATTTTTTAAGGTTTGAAAGAGTTCAAATTACTACCATGCCCCGTAGGTAGCAATTAAAACTCTTTCAAACTTTAAAAATTACAAAATTTTGGAAATATGCCACTTAAGAACTGGGCTTTCTTATTACTTAGTACTTAGCTCTTGTTAAAGAGTATTTATATTCTTTGGTACTTAGTTGCTTATACCCAAAGTAACATATATTTCTTTTGTTTATTATATTAGTGCTAGCATTTCTAACATACATTTTTTTGTTTATTATAACAGTGCTAGCATTTCAAGCCCAAGGCGTACTGGTCGTGAAGGTGGTGGACCCTCGAGATAGGTCGCTCGTTTTCGGAGTAGCCTGCTCTATGCTCGCCTTCATCGTCTTCACTTGCAGCCATATGCTCTATGGATTTGTTATCGATACAGGTAATATATTTAAGCTATAAATCATTTATTATTTTTCTTTTTAACATATGAACAAAAGCAACATAATCTCTTGTTGGTAAAAAACCATGTCCTCGTATTAATATGAAGTAAATAGCTACATAACTGAACCTATTACAATAATGACATACCTACATATAGGTATGTATACTTGTGACGTATAACTGGGAATTACATTTTAAATTAAAAAATGACCTGGACATACAATACAATACAATAACTTTTTATTGTGCACCAAATACAAATAAATCACAAATACTTTAAAATAACTTATACTAAGAAGATACACAAAGGCGGCCTTATCGCCAAGGCAGCCATCTCTTCCAGGCAACCCTAAAGTATGGAAAAAGATTTAGCGAGATACTGTTTAATGGTGCTCTTAAAAATATAAAAATGCATCTAATATGTACTAGACGTCGCAAATTATCCTAAAAGTAGAAGCTTGTTTTAATTATTAGTATTTAAGACAAACAAGAAAAGTCAAATGTAAACTACATTCCATTGAATGCAGAAAGTAACGCTTTAACATACTTTTGAAAATATGAATATTTGGAGTTCTCCTGATATCTACGGAGAGAGAATTCCAAAGCCTCACTGCTTCCGAAGTGAAAGAATGGCTATAGTAACAAGTGTTTCGAGAGGGAATTTGAAGAGTACAATTACCACTAACCTGAGGAATTTTACCTCATTGTTACAAATTTTAAATCTATCCTTTAAATGAATAGGTGCAAATGGATCAAAGAGGATGGAGTACAAAAGGGAGAGGATATGACAGTTCGGACGAATGTTGATAGGCAACCACTTGAGCTTAGGACGAAATTGAGAAACGAGATCATATTTACGCAATGAAAATATGAATCTAATACAAAGGTTCTGAAGACGTTCGAGTTTATTTATTTACTCAACAGTGAGATTTACGTAACTAGCGTCAGCATAATCTATGGTTGAAAGTAGTAAGGAATCAGCAAGCATAATCTTGGTAGGAATTGGGAGCAAAAAACGAAAACGATTTAACGAATTTTAAGCACGAACAATTTTCCTACTGACCTTGTGTAGTTGCTTAGTCCAAGAGAGAGTATTATCTATAAAAACACCGAGATTCTTAACGGAGTTACTATAAGAGATAATGACATTATTAAATTTTATAAATTATTTAAAATGTATGTGGAGATGTGATGACCTCATCACACGCAACTGAGCGCGGCGTAGCGGGTTGCCGCTCCGCACGTCTTACACTGATAGATAAAAACGAAAATTGGCAACGTCGCACTTATACTTCACGGGTACTTTATTAGATATCGGTTTTTATTAGTACCGGTATTAATACTGTTATTCGCTAGGTACCGGTATCTGGACGATACCGATATACGTAGTACCGGTACCCACTTTGGAACCGGTATCCAAGTATCGAAATGGAAAAAACCGCTAAATACCGGTAAAATACCGGTATTTTAGTACCGGTTCCAAGCCTTGTCCCTACATTTCTGTCAGAGACTACGTTGCAGAATGCGTAAAACAGATTGAAACCAAGATGATTATAAAATGTGTTGCTTTATAGAGATTAGAGACTTACAAAACCTTGCAATAATTCTCATTCTCATTAAAAATTAGAAAATGTATATTTTTTATTTTCTTTCAAAGTATAATCAAAAAATAACCTTGCCCGGTTGGCGATAGGCTTGCCACCTATCACATTGTGGGACTAACACCCGTATTGAAGAAGCAAACTTGGCTAAGTAATAAAACAACGCTGTGCGAAGCTATGCGTTCCTTACGTCAAGGCTTACAATTCATAAACAATATAATTTACTTAGCTAGGAGAGCTCATAGTGTTGAAATCAATTCTGTGATTGGTCCGTTTATTATAGCGTACTTCACTCTGCTTTGGACATGTCATGTCAATGGTCAAGTCACAGCAAATGTCAATCGAAATAATTTATTTCAAGGAATATAAATACTCTTTAGCAAGAAATCTATTTTATTCACGTCGGCAATAATATATTTATTTTAAATTCTTTTGACGTGACAACGCGAACGTCTTAAATTAGGTTGCGGCTCGGAGTCACTCATGAAAAAGTGTAACGCCCGGTAACGTTACGATGAGTCACCGAACGAGAGAGAGGCCCGCCGGAGCGGCGAATGCCTTGCGTCTCTCTCCCACTCTTTAATAATATTCATATCAATAAATATTCTACCGAGAAAAAGACGTTGTCACGTAAAATCTTCGCCCGTAAAACCGACTTTACAGGCAACCATTCTTTTTTCTTGATTATTTGTGTACTCGTATACAATATTATAAGGTTTTGGAAATCAAGTGGTTTTTTGCGTGTACTTTATTCGTCTTCGTTAATTTATTCTTTTATTAATATGATGATTGCACTCTTTCTAACTGCTCTAAGTGTACCAATTATTATTAATTTTTGGTGCCTTATAATTATTAACTTACAATTATTGTTACAAATAAAAAACTTTAAAAGTTCGATTTGACACAAACAATTTGATGCTATGCGTTCCTTAAAGTAGCTCGTAAGTTATTCTTCCTAATCGTCGATTTTGACAAACGCATACTGGTTGAATTCACTCAAGTATTGTTTATGAATAGGAGACCTCATAATGTTGTTTATTAATACGGGTGTTAGTGTCTTCTGCTAGTCGTGGGTGCGCTGGTTGTGCCTCTGCCTACCCTTTCGGGAATAATGGCATGACGATATATCTTTTTTAATGTAGCGCTCTATTCACGCATCAAGATGCGTATGCGTGTGCGTTGAGCAATGCAATGGTACCTATGTAAATTCTAGTTGAACACAATTACTGTTATTAAATAAATTAATATGAGTTGTTATACTAGAGGCACGCTATGATGGCCGGTTTGACATTTGTAGTAGGTACTTAAATTAACATTTCGATAGTATTTATCTAATCTGCTAACTCCGAATTTTCGGAGATAGCAGCTTTACTAATTAATTCATCGATTTATATTTTCGTTATATTAAAGCTTTTTAATGAGCTACTACAATTTACACTCGTTATAAATATACAAAAACTTATGAATTCATATTTTTCCGACAATAAAATGAATCCTACATCACTATTATGTGATAAACCGGTCATCATAGCGTGCTTGATAGTATACTTGTTATTCTGGCCAACTTGGAGTGCAATGTATTTATTGGTTTGAGGATTATTTTTTGTATGTATATTTTTTTATCTAGTGAACGTCAATGTCTTAACTTTGTATTTTTTTATCCTTAGTTAACGCTTGCGTATGGGCAGAAGGAGTCGTCTGCCATCTTCAAAGTCAGCAGTTCCCGAAGGTGGTCAGCATATTGAGTATCATCCTAGCGATCCTCTCAACTATCTTTACAATTGCTACTACAATCTACATCCGCAGAACAACAAAAATAAAGAGTTCGGGAAATTCGGAATTGTAAAATACATTTAACGTAAATTGAAACGATATCTGGTCATTTAGTTTTATTGAGTGTGTATTTAGTACGTCGACAACGATTTGAAAGCACAATAATAGGTATTTTTTTTTAAATAAGTTTTAAAGAAACATAGTTTTATAATTAACGTAGTTTCCGCTGTAAACTCTTTTAGTTGATAACAACATCATAATGGTGACAAAAAATCTGCCTTCTTTAGTCATCTAAAATAGTGAAGATAAAATAATATATAACATAATAATTATTATACCTTAACTGATTTCGGTGAAATAAGACATAACGTAACAGTGAATTGGCTAAAAGTGGTGGCGACTACTTAAAGAGTTATTCTAAAATGTTGCTACCGTTATATTCAGACACTTTTTTACAATTGTAACATTTTTTCTTAGTTTACATAGGGGTCGAACTGAGAAAATATGTCATAATATCAGTTTTGTAAAGAAATTAAATTCTCATTATGCTTACATGATAATTCTGTGTAGATACAAGCTTTATAGCTTGTAATAAAAATGAATTGCTATATGTGTTGGTACATAGGGTACATACAGTTTACATAGGGGTCGAACTGAGAAAATATGTCATAATATCAGTTTTGTAAAGAAATTAAATTCTCATTATGCTTACATGATAATTCTGTGTAGATACAAGCTATAATATAAAAATGAATCGCTATATGTGTTGGTACGCGCATAACTTCCGAACGACTGGACCAATTTAGCTAATTATTTTATTATTGTGTTAGTTATTATCAGGAGAAGGTTCTTATGAAAAACCGGGAAAGTTGCAAGAAAAATTGGAAAAATAAAACTTCATCATTTTCCATACTGAACGGGTGGAACGAAAGCTAGTAAAATACTAAAGTAAAGAAATAGATTATAGCTACTCTACTGACGCCTTGGTTAGACATTAGTTATGAATGAAGGTGTGATAGAGAGTTTAAGCTAGAGAGAAGGCAGATAAGCGAAAAAAGTTGGTATTTGCGGTTCACTGCGTCAAAATCGTGTATTGTGCCTTTCAACATAATAATTCAATTCAAACTTACTAGGAGTGAAGTTTGATGTTGATTACTCTTTTGTCGAAAATGTTTTAAAAAGACCAAAACTGTTCTGTATTATTTATTAATTGGATAGCAAATTATTTATTTAGTTATATTAGAAATGATTCTGTTGCCCATTTAATATTTGATTTAAAATCAAACATTTATATTTATAAATAGTACTTAGTGTTTTTGTCGTGTTGTGCTATAAAAAGTGATAGGAAACTAGATATAAGTTTAAGTATGATTTATAAATTAGGTATTTTAAGTTAAACATCTACTCAAAGAAGTCGTAAATGTGAAAACTGCATAGTAGTTTGTTTTGTAGTTTAATATTTAGTGTCTAATGCCACAAGAAGTGACAGATGAAAATCAACTTTATTAAATCTATTTCTGATGCACATCATAACTACATAGTAATAAAACAAAGTCGCTTCCTCTGTCTCTGTGTCCCTTTGTATTCTTAAATCTTTAAAACTACGAAACGGATTTTGATGCGTTTTTGAAGTTATGCTTCTTTTGGTGCGATAGGAAAAAATGATGAGGGTAAATTTTTACGATGTGCGTGCACACCGTCATGAAAAACTGACATGATGAAGTTAGCTATAGATAACATTTTAGTTTTTCAAAAAAAGGTACCAACAAAGTAAAAGTAAGGACATCTACGTATGTTTGCGTGAGAACTGACAACTGTATTCACAATATTTCTTTATTTCTATGGTTAGTGTCATTTTGTCTACAAATGTAAAATAAGGCAAAAGATAAAATTTTTAAAAAGATTTTTATCTTATTACGCCGAAGAAGTATAACTTCTAACGCGTGTACATAAGTACACACACAATTTTTTTAATAGATAAAATGATTGAAGAGGAAGGTTTATACGTAGATTTCATAACCGTGCGATATAGGGGTGGGCCTCTACTTTTTTATATGTTGTAGTTTTCCTCTACATAGCTACAACTTATTCTTTCAGTAACGGGGTCACTAAGTTGACGTTTAGTGTCACTAATTAAGCATTTTACATAGAAAATAGCGATAACATTAAAAAAGCAACAAAAATGTGGAAATTTCTTTTTAAGTCAGCACCCAGCGGACGTTTGAAACTGACTAACTTCTCAAATGTTTCACGAAATAGAGGTTTAGTTCTGATTTTGACTACATAACAGATAAATTGGTGGCACTATACTATAGATACAAAAAACTTTTTTATTATAATAACTTATTATAATAAAATAAGCAATTCTTGTACAAATATCTACTTATAGTATTATCAGTTGCGGAAAAAAACAAAAGTCGGTGCAGTTTTTGCCATAGAAACTGTAGGTAAAAAGACCGACTTTTATCCGCACTGGAGTTGGAACTAGTTTTTTTAATGGCTGATTTCTTACTAACCGCGAGGTTTTTACAACTTCACCGGGCTATAAACTAATTTTATTCATTGCTTAAAAATATAAAAAGCTTAGGTTTAACCATTAGGTTAGGGATAAAATGGTACTCACAATGGCGAGCATTGACGTGATGACGACAGGAATAGGACATTTGTCCAAATTGGTGCTACCACTAAGTCTGACTGAACTAGTGAAATAATATAATAATATAAATAACTACATTTTTCTAATATTGTGCAATGGGGTTGTCATATCCCTATGTGAAATACGTTTTACTTGTTGATATTGTAATTGTAAATATATTATTTTCTAATAATAAATATGTTAATTTATTGACTTTGTTATTTAAAAACCAATAAAATATTTTTTTTGTTTACCATGGATGGGAACTCATAATATGTATGCCTTTTGACTGGAGATAAGGCAGAAGGTAAATATGACGAGCAAAATTCTAAGAATCGGAATGGCAGGTAAAACCTGTGGAATTTATTTTAACCGACGTACGGGTTTTTGATGTAAATATATACGCGCCAAAAGCATTTAAATCAATATCAAGACGTTGCCATATTAAGGCTACAAATATGGAAAGGTATCACGACAGTATCGAGCATTCCGGTGCCTTTCCTATAAATACTGGAGCCTTACCATAAATTTTAGGCTTATCAAGTTTATTCGCGAAAGATATTCGCGACCGTCTCCTTAAAGTTTTTACCATGAGTTGGTATAGATTAGTAAGTTACGAGGCAAAATCTATATCATTTTTTGTCTAAAAATGTGTTTCTCTTAGTTACCAATAGAATCGCTGTTCAAAGTTTCATACAAATAATTCACAGAGACTGTAGCCAGTATAGTCAACTTGACAAACCGTAAACTTGTGGTAAGGGCTGAGATCACTATAATAGCAATTGGTTTACCATCTATAGCCTATATATTATAAACGTTACTGGTAAATGTCTTAAGACCAGAATCTTAGGGCCATGTGTACAAGTTAGCTGCCTCCCAGCTCATAAAATTACAATGATTAGCACTGACAATATGGCAGCAGAAACTGGTAGCGCGTTGGTACCAATGCTGGCAAACATCTTACACGAAGCAAACAGGGAAAAGAACTTGACATATTAAGCAGTAAAGTCGAAAAAGTATCATATGGAGTCCCCCGAGGAAGTATTTTAGAACCTACAGTTTTCTAGGTTACATTTCTAGGTTCTAAGATCGCAATAATGTAACCTATTCGGGATCCGAAACCGATTTTCATCGATTGGTTTGGATTTACCTGTTAACTAATTAGTAAATAACAGAATTTTAAATAAGTCAATACGCTAGTCGTGAAAAACGATTGAAATCTATATTTAAAAGAAGTCAATACGCAATTCACGTTATCTCAAAAAACTTGCAAGGTTTGATGTTAGGAGACAATTAATTAACATACCTAAGGTTTCCCGTGATTTTCCAGCTCCCAGCATTTTCTTATTTCCGAAAGCCATACCATTTCAAACTTTATTCTCATAAAATAAAGTTTACTCCAATTTGCGTTCTTAAAAAAGTTCCTAAGCCTGAAGTTGTATATAAGGAGAATTTTCTGGATTTTATTTCATTAAAGAATTGTCTTATTACAATGGCGGATTTGCGTCGTATCATCAAACGTGTGGCGATTCTTCTGCTCTTTGCTGCAACGAACCTTTTCGGACCTTCCAATGGACAACTCACTTTTTCTTCTGGTTGGGGAAAGAGATCTGGAAATGATGACGAAATATCTATTGACCTTGATGAACAGTTTCAATAATCTTTCTGAAAATTATATGTAAGTATGTGTTATAAGAAAATTAACAGAAAATAAAGAATCATTATCTAAACTTATAGTAATAAAAACAATTACATTCTTAGTTTAGAAAGTGCACCACTTTCATTTCTCTGAAGATATTAAAATATTTTTGCACTGTTTCCCACTGGGGCAAATATTTACAATTTTTTTAAGAAAAAATGTACCCTCGGACAGCATTCGAACCATCACTCATTTCTGTTTCGCTGACTAATGTTTTAACCATTTAAATAATTTGGTGATTTTTTTAAATTCCTTTTTAATGATTCTATCGAATCGAACAATACATATTATGATGATAGTTGAACTGTATCATACTATTAAATGATATGAGTTCATCGTTGCAGATGAAATTTGTGTTCAATTATAGCCAATACTTTCGATTATTTTAACAAATTTTAATTTTAGCACTAGTCCCATGCTTGGGATAAATTTTTGAAGACAGGTATAAAAAAACACAGCCCAATTTGAATCTTTAGTACCTAGCAGTTAGCGCAAATAGTTTAGATCAAAATGGTACATATTTGGTTTAAATATTAATTAAAGTGCATCTTTTCCTTTAAAATTCTGAAATGTCACTCTACTCTAAAACTAGTATCGGTAGTTTTGGCGCCATTCGTGAAAGAAGATGGTCGTAGTTTTCTCGTAATTATAGAATTTTGTGTAAACTATGAGTAAAATTAGTTAGTTTAGGTGGCAATTAATTCAATTATCATTAATTCAAGTGCACAAGTGAAATATTTATGAAGAAATTAGTGTATCGTGTCTTTCCTCGTGGCCACCTAATCTCACATAATGAGCTTGAGTGACGAGGTCACCACTTTACTCAAGACCCATGTCAGGGTCATTTTGACTTAAGACCTGTAACTTACGACTCATGACCTAATATTACTCGTGACTGTTAAAAAGAATTTATTTATACGAGAAAAAGGGCAGTATGGCCTAAAGGCCTTAGCCGAACCCAGAAAGAGGCAAATTAACCTAAAAAATCTAGGAAGTTTTGGCGCCATCGTATATGAAGACGGTCGTGTTTTTTATTTTGTAAATTATGAATAAAATTATTTAATTAAGGTGGGAATTAGTTTAATTTTGTGCAGTGAAAGTACACAAATGAAATAATCATGAAGAAATTAGTGTATCGTGAATTTCCTCGCTGCTGCCAAATCTCCCAAATTAAGCTTGTGTAAAGTGACCACCGCTTTACTCAAGACCTTGACGTGACTTGGTAAATAGTGACTAATGACGGTATAAGAATTAGTCGATATGGAAGACATATTGTGACTAATGACTGTATAAGAATTAATTAATACGGAAGACGTGGCAGCATGGCCTAAAGATCTTAGGCGGCCCCAGAAAGGGACAAATAAACCTACAAAAAAAAACTAGTGGAGTTTTGGCGCCATCGTGAATGAAGATGGTCGTAATTTTTTCACAATTATTGAATTTAGTGTAAATTATTAGTAAAATTAGTTAATTCAGGTGGGAATTAGTTTAATTTTGTTCAGTGAAAGTGCACAAATGAAATAATTAAACAAAGTAAATATACAACTCGAATGTAGGTACTTGGGGAGACCTAGGTTGACATTCCACGATCAAATCGTTCGGGTGTTATCCGAAGGTGGTGTCAAGAGTCTCCGAAACCGGCGTATTTGTATGAAAACTATAATTGATGTGGAGGAAGCAAGGCAGGTTTGCTAGGACCGTGAGGTTTGGCACACTATACTCTCTGCCTACCCGGTAGATGACTTGGCGTGCAGATATGTATGTATGTACGTATGTATGTATTTAAAAATTGACTAATTTCACTCAATATAAACACAAAATTCAATAATGGTAAAAAAAAATAAAGATTATCTTCATTCACGTTGGCGCCAAAACTTCAGAATTAGTAATATTTTTATTGATAGGTGACTTGTTATTTTGTATCATTTTTTTTACAATTTATAAGTAGGATATGTCCATTAATACAATATAAAAGCTATTACATTGAATATTTTGATACATGTAACATGAGTTAGGAGAGGTGGTCCCTCATCACAGTCCCTCTATTGTATGATCAAGTGAACTAAATTATTTGGATTGTGTATAAATTTACTCGAATTGATTAATTTAGTAAAAGAAGCAGATGTCCTAGTCAATTATTTAGATATTTTAAAATATAAAACTGCATGGCGAGAATGCTATCCTATAGTCCGGTGAAGTTGTAAAAACCTGGTTAGCAACATATTAGCCATTTCAGAAAAAAGATAATGCCATTTGTCGCAAAAAATAATCAGAAAGATAATAACTATCTGTAGTCATAAAATATTTTATTTGTACATATTAATAATTAGTGTCAATACACTCAACATTACCATTGACATTGTTTCTGTATAGGTACGACATTATATTCTTTGTATTGTTTGTAATTTCAAAGGACGTTTAATTTTCAAGTTATTTTAACAGAAAACTGGTAAAGTATGTACCTAATTTCTACTCAAATGTACTTGAACTTTATACGAAGGTTCGAATTATATCTAATGACTTACACCATTAACTAAAACTCTTACATCCCTGATGACTGATCCATAGGGTAAACCTTAAATTTCGGTATCATACAAATTGGAAATTAGAATTGAATTTGGACGATGCTAGCGAAATGTTACGTTACTACTTAGTTAAAAGTAAATAATAAATTATTTTATGTATCGGATACGTCAATTTTTTTAGAACTAAATGGAAATAATTCGCTAGTACTTTTTTACATATGTTCAAGTATAGGTACAAAATGATTCCAAAAAAGAAATCTGATTCCAATTGGTATAATGTAATAAATCCTACAGTTGCTTCGTTTTCCGATGTACCTATTGCAGTAAGTCGACATAGAAAATACTTTTCTGATACTGCATTGTATTTTTTTCAGATGAATTCGTCAGAATATAATGTTGCTAGCCACTTAATTTTAAATTTACCACATCCCAAGAATATCTGAAGAGCGCATATCCAGTGATGACTTATTTTACAGAACTCACAGAATTATTCTCAATATTTTAATCATAAAAAATAGAATGAAGATATTAAAAACTGGTATTTAACTAATCAAGTGATTAATCGCAGTTAGGTAAGATATATTAAATTGAATAAATCATGTAACTTGACAGTTGTTTTTTTTTTAAATATTAGTTTATGATTCCTTTGTTGACTGCCACTTTACCCTTTGGTTTATAGAGGTATTTAAGCAGACCGATCAAGAATAAGTAAATCTAAATAGTTTAAACGACTAAATTAAAGATAAACAAGCAAAAATGCAAGTCTACACCTAGATAGACACTTTCGAGGAAGGAATAGTTAAGGCGGTGAATCACTACCCGGCAAGTTGCTGCTCAGGACTTTACCAGCAACAGTCTTGTTTTTAATTTATATGACATTAGCTGCCCGCCCCGGCTTCGCATGTTTATGAAATATACATATAAACCTGCCTCTTCAATCACATCAATTTTAAAAAAAAAGTACTAAAATCCGTTTTGTAATTTTAAAAATATAGGGACAGAGGAAGCGATTTTTATACTATGTAGTGATAAATTCGCCTCTTACGAGCTGCCAGGCAAATGGGCAGATGGTCAATTTTACAAATAGATCCCGAGCTAACACAGGGGACGACAACATTTAATATCAATTATTAATTAAAATTGAGGAGATGCAAGCAAGTTCCTGCGTTATCTATATACTATACATCTATACTCAAAATAAAACAGTTACAAAACTAAATTTGTATTTGACTTGCTGTATACACCAAAACAGTAACAAAACTTAATTTGTACTTGACTTACTGTTTACAATTAACTTACTGTTTACATTTTATGTATTAAAATTTCACTCAAAAACGACTGCACGGATGTTTAGCAAATATAGTGTAATGGTACCTTAAAGCCCGGGCCGACATTTTGCGATACTATTTACCGCGGAAAAACCTTTCGTTGGGTAAGCTATTTCAAAGCGAGGTTTTGAATCAAAAAGCTAGACTCGCTTTGCATTATCCTGTACTGTATGCAACGCATGGAAGCTTGAGTTGGGTATGTCAGAAAAAGCTTGAAATTAGAATAAATGCGGTTGGCATAAGAGCGCCACGGAAAATCAGTGGTGTAACGGTCGTTAAACGCATTCGTAACAGTGAGATCCAAGAAAGAGTGGGATTGAAAGAAAGTGTTGGTGTTAGAATGCAAAAGGGCATGCTCCGCTGGTTCGGTCATATGGAAAGAATGACAGATAAAAGATTGACAAAGCAGATACATAATGCGAATGTGGATGGGTGTAGGTACCCGGGGCGACCGAGGTTGACATTTCACGATCAGATCACTCGGATATTATCCGAGCGTAGTGTCAAGTCTCCGAAACCGGCGTGTTCGTATGAAGATGGCAATGAATGTGAAGGAAGCCAGACGGTTTATCAGGATCGTGAACTCCGGCACTCTATACTCTCTGCCTACCGCGTAAGGTATTTGGCGTGAACATATGTATGTACTAACCTACTCTACGTGGCGTGAATTTCTTATCACCGGGAAATCCGTCTGCATGTTTGCGTTCCAATATCATAAAAATAAAAGTTCTTTCAATTATCTCTGTATCTGATCTGTAATCAACAGCTTGTCTGCAAGGCCTCTATTTATTTATAAATCAAAGACACTAATTGTTCGTTGGCAATCTGAGCCTGGTATAACCTTTTTACGAAAATGTACTGGTTAACATACTCTCTGAACTGAAAAATGATTTACCGTGATTAAATTTAGGCGATATTGGGTATATGCTATACAAATTTCAGAAAAATGTTTTATTGCTTATTAAACAATGTTGACGTAGCAACAATACTGATTAAGTATATCAGGGAGCTACAATAAAAGGAATTAAGTTTTGGGTTGGTAAGGTTTAAAAAAACTCGAAAATGGGTATAATTTTATTAAAATCCCTTTCCGCGGCGATTTTATTACAATTTTCCAATAAACAAATTAACTGGAATGAATAAAGTGAGGTTGTAGAAGTGTTGGCAACATTTGTAACGTTTTATTAACGTTATAATTCATTGCGTGAAATATCACGCTATAACGTAACCTCGTTAGTTGTTTAAAATATCATGAATTTGATTAACGATTTTTCAAATGTGTAAATAAATATCGCATGTAAGTTTTTAAAGGTGATAGACTGATGTTTTAGCGCGATACCGGCTTTTTTCTTTCGTTTATCAAATTCAAATATTAACAGTGTCATTTAAGAACAGTTACATCTTGGTGATTCGATATGTTAAGGTTTCTAAGACCGTTAATTGACTCTAATAGATGAATCATCATATAGAAAATTGTGTTGCCAGTTATTTTAATTTTAATATATACTTCATCACAGCCCAAGAATATCTAAACAGGACATATATTAATGATGCATGAATTACGGAATTTAAGACGAGAGGTGCACTGTTTTTGAGTATGAATAGTTATTCATCGTTGCGCACTTTGTTTTAAAACATTGTACAATTTTTAATTTTAATATTTATTTATTACCATTTCAAGATTTTGTTTTAATTTTTTTTTAACAAAGTGATTTTACAATATTGTATTTGTCTATCATTTTTATTTCTTCGTACACATGAATTCTTTTGCATAACTGCATTTAAATTTACAAAACATGTTTAAAATGTTTGAATTTTATAAACTGAGTACAGATTTTTATATCGTAAATTTTAAATACAATATCAACACATATTTTATTGCATTTGCGGCACCACTAACTCATTTCAAAATTCACATATCTAATTGTATAACTTACAGTTAAGTATGAATTTTGACATGTTTCAAGCACTTTTGATGTGTCACTTTTCTTTTAAAAATTCTATTTATATACAATAAAAAACCGTAAACTTTTTATTTGATCAGATTGAATTTTAAATAGAACTTTTAATCTTGCGAAACTGGATAAAAAAACTAAAATGTTGTATTTATCAAATCTAAAGATAGTTCTAATTTGCAATGAGGGAGATATAACATATACCTATTATGAAATTGTGCCTTATTACAAAGTATTTTGCTATTGTATAAAGCTTTTGCTAGCAGCACCACTTGTGAACATATTTTTAAATCTTGAAATGGCTATATTGTATCGAGTATTATGTTAGTTATTATTTTTATGCACAGTGCGTTTTATATCGTGTAACAACGACGTAAATAATAAGTAACACAGAAAAAAGGGACGGAAAGAGAAAAATGAGCATAATTGTATTTGAAAAAGGGCCTCCAAAATATGGCGCCATTTATTATAATTTATTATAAGTAACTGATTAACGAACACAGCGATAGTGATATATGTATATTACATCGAAACATGTACTTAAATTAAATATATTATCATCGTAGCATGATTGCTTGGTTGAAGCAAAGAAAATGGCAGTTTTGAAAGTTTAGTTTAATATTATTAAAAATATGTTTTACTTATCGTTAGAATATTTTCTGCACAAAACAAGTCATAGTACGATGGTTTCGGGTAAAGTTTATGTCATTAGGCCAAATAATACTATTAACGACTGATTATTTAGTAACAAAACTGTAAAAGTTGAAAAACTAAAACAAATCAGACTGATGTGCCGGCTATTACTATTAATCACAAATGCCTAGAATGTAAGTAAATGAAGCTGTAAACAGTTAACCTACATTGTTGATGAATTTGATTCTTATTCATTTGCAAATTAAAAAACACCAAAAATAAGATAAAAGGGTTTTTAAAATTCGTTTTGGCAAAGAAATGACACAGTTAATGTATCATTGAAATCGATATATTACAGAATTATGTGGAGCTCGTGCTTTTTATCTTGATAATTAATTTAAATAATAAATGTACATATAGTTATTGTCGATAAATAAGTCATAAAGCAATTATGCCACGATGTTACTTCATTATATATTATTTACAGTGTCATGACATTTTATAGTGTGTGAGAAAAAAATATTGTAGGTAAAATCTTATAGTTAGCATATAGTTATTAAATAATATATAGTTAACTGTACAGTGAGCGACTCAGGTGTAGAGAGTAGGCCTGTATTTACATATTAGTAACCTACTATTTGGTTCAAAACAGTATTTTTTTAAATAAGAAACATTTAAGGAACTGCTACCTACTTTGACTTACAAGCTAAGTGCCTATAGGAAATATAACATAAATGTTCTTAAGCCTATAAACATTCATCATTATTTGTTCTGAAATAAATAGTTGAAACATATTTCACATTATACTGTCTACAATGTAGGTGAATTATAAAAAAATACTGTCTTGGTACTATTCTAAAACTACGCTACAATTTATAAATTCCTTTTTTTGAGACTAACTTCACATATGATAGCATATCAAAGTCATATTAGACCCGTATTAAGGTTACACATAGATAAGTTTACTAAGAATTGTGAACTCGGTAACATATGACGCCGAAATCATTTGTTAATCGAAAAGCACAGCTCCTTTCGAAAACTTATCTAAATATGACCTATTATACAATAATAGTGAACTATTTTGACTATAACCTGTATTTAGGAATTGTATGGTAACTCTAAAAGATAAAAGTCGAGTTCACATATTACTGCACTTTTTAATATAGACTAATACAATCTATTTCTTATTGACTTGCTAATTTGAACCTTTCTTCGGTTCATATTAAACAATGACAGATTTTTGGGATCTGGACAACCATTTCCTAAGTTAAACTAATGGGCTAATAATACTTTATTGTGCACTCTTTTAAATTTATCTAGCCACACCGCCACGACCGGTAATATGTTTCATCACAAAATAGGCCAATTTCATGTTTTTACAAAGTATATAATACACTGAGCGTACATGAAATAATTTTTACACACATTACTTTTTTGTAATTAAAAAGAGACCTAAAAATATTTTATTTAAATACAACATATTGCAAGAAAATTTATTATAGCAAAACATAATTATGTACGGTGTCCTGGTCATTGGACAAAATGCCATCTTACATGTATCATTTGACTTTCGAGAACTATGCAAAGGAACAGAACCGGCCGCTTACCACTTTATAAATAGGCGACATATGCGATTATTAATTTGAAAATCAATTAAAATAATAATTTCACATTTAACAGGTACAAAGTGTACTTTTATTTAATAGTATTGGTTAATTAATTATACTGGCTGGGTAACCACCACATCAATAATTACAAATAACAGTTACAAGGCTGATAACGTTGCGTTTCTAGCTACACCAAAAATAACGTTACGTTAGGTAATTAACTAATATGTGCTGTAAACTAATATGTACGTTATTACACAAAATTGTTTATAAAATCATCATTTCAGTTAATGTCTATGTATTTTGATTTGGATGGTAAGTATTTCATATTAAATTTTCAGATTCGTTTTCTTTATTATGTTCTTTCCTATAACATGTGTATGCACCTACACCAATTCTAAGTTTCTCTTTGTTTGTTTACAATTGTCCTAAGATAAAATTGAAAGATTATGTTAGACAGTACATTAATCAAGTAAAAAGTATCTTCACGCCCATATCCCCGAAGAGGTAGGCAGAGGCACAACCGGGGCACCCACGACTAGCCGAAGATATTAAGTCCCATAATGTGATAGGTGGCAAGCCTATCGCCAACCGGGCACGTTTCTAATCCCGACCAACATTTTTTTATATTAGAAAATTGGAAAAATCCAATTACATTAATCATTTTATGTAAATCTTAAGAAGGATTATGGTATTATGTACGACAAAAATATGATTGTTATTCCGAATTGTAGGTTATCTACCTACCTATGCTTTCTATTGCAGATGCATGGTAATTTCTTGTTCTGTCTTCTTGTTCTGAATCGATTTAAATCAAAATACGTTTGCGTTTTAATAAAATTTTAAATTTTAGTCGCCTATGTGGTCTAGCGGTCCGGGTGTTGGATGTGACTGCATGAGGTCTCGGGTTCGAATCCCGGGTCGGCCAACAAAATGAAAATTGGATTTTTCCAATTTTCTAATAAAAAAAATATGTTGGTCGGTATTGGAAACGTGCCCGGTTGGCGATAGGCTTGCCACCTATCACATTATGGGACTTAGTATCTTCGGCTAGTCGTGGGTGCCCTGGTTTTGCCTCTGCCTACCTCTTCGGGGATATGGGCGTGAAGATACTTAACTCATAGGTGGTACGTACAAATATTGCAATTGCAGCCCAGATAATAATATTTCAGAAATTTTTAATGAGCTTTTAATAATGGTTTCAGCGCTACGTGTATCCTCTAGGATACACCCTGTATTGGAAATTTAGGGCTTGGCGCTGAGCGTATTAAAGTGTATTTATTTAAAACTCTTATAAATCGGGGGCACAGTATTGTAAAAAACTTACGTAATTATCGAAGTTTCAATAATGTATATTATTTTAAACAATTAAGTAACGGAATATTAAAATTCAAATTAAAAACCGCAGATTCGCCTCAATTCTTTTTCTCTTAGGTGCACCTCTTATTAGGTATGCTTATTATTTCTCGATTTAACCAGTACTCCTAGTAACCAGTAGGTACTAAACATCAATACGTTTATCTTAAAGCCCAGAAACTACATTAAATTTATCTTTTGGGTAAAATTATCCAAAAATGTCTCAAAAAAATATCGCTTTAATGATGTTTATACAAACAAACTTGACGTTTCCTGCTGTGTTGCCCCTTTTTGATGTTAATAGATAACAATGTGTTTATATCGTATGAAAATAGATGCTGAAAATGATGGGAAGGAATGGTCGTTTCTAAGTAGGAGCTTTTCAAAACTGAAAATACTTTTAAAGTATGAAGGTTCCCAAAGTTTTTAATAATGGTAACTGTTTTAACATATTTAGACATATATTTATATAAACTTTAAAATAAATAAATAGACACGTTTCGGGTTGTCTGCACGTATGTACGCTATGACACTTTTTCGTTTAAATTTTTTAAGTTAAACTCTCACTAAAAAACTCCATATAGCGTTAACTTTAAGCAGTTCTTAAATTGACCTTTTGTCGATGTGGCTGTCGGCTAGCAACAAAGTCACAGTCAGTCTGTGGCCAACTCTGTATGTTTTGTTTTTATTTTCAAATAAATCTATGACATGTTTTGGTAAATTCTTCTATAAATAGCTAAACTAGCGGTGGTGAAACGTTTTCCGTAGATTTCCGTTTTAGTGGTCCATTGACCTATTTTTTTGCGGAGTTACATTAAAACTTCATAATTTTGGTCACTCCTTAAGCATTAAGTAAGGGTTAAGTAGCACTCATTAAAATAAATCACTGCAACAACCTAAATTTTGAGCGCCTGCAAAGTTTTCATAATTCTGTGTAAGTGATGTCAGGTTTTATAAAAATGATACCGAATTAGGTATACATATATATAATAATATAGTTATAATGACAAGACTTGTTGATACTTTTGTAATATGTTTTGCAATGACCATCAAAATAATATTGCTTTAAAACATTACGGTAAGACCCCAGTGTAAAGGCCAACGACGCTGGGTCAACTACGCGAATGAGTGCTAAGAATATTTACTGATCATGAAGTATGGGAGGAAGATTTAAAGAAGTTAAGTAAAGTCTACAAGCTGCAGGAAGACTATCATGTACGGTGAGAGCTATTAAATAAGGATGTGAATATAGATAATTTGCTCTGATCATCAATACCATCTACGACGTTAAGAAAGAGTGAAAGAGTGGGGAGCTGAGAAAAGTGGAAAAACTTGAGTCTTGAAGGGCGCAAACACAGCAGATTGACGAGCAGGAACGTCACTGTAAGAGTTAGCACTGTTGTGGCGTTGGCGACGGCGCGGGGGGACAGCAGACGGGCGGCGGACTGGGGTCTGGGTCCGGGGGCACCAGC
>NJDD01006068.1:39631-72976 GCA_002245505.1 Calephelis nemesis | reverse complement strand
ATATTGTTTTCCAAGTTTTCTCCAAATAATTAAGATCTGTCATTTGTACTCTTATTTCAAACAAATTAATAGGTGTAAAATTACAGATTTTTCAATTAAGATTGTATTCTACTGTTTTGTATGTATTGTAACAATAGTATTTTGTATTATAGATATTTATTTGAGGGTATTTTGAACTAATATTTTACTTTGAACGTATCTAACTAGCATCTTTACTACTACTAGTACATATTGTGCGCTTTGACCAGTATAGGCTGTATTCTGACTGGTGACCAGAAAATTCAGAATTGATTATTTCCTAGGTGGTTTAGTGCGGAAACCTTTGTTCTGTTACACTTATTGAAATATCATTTGCATCAAAATTCAAATTCTGATTATCCAGTCAGAATTTGATCATGAGTTAATGAAATTACTAAACTTAATATTTTGACACGGAGTAGTATTTTCAGTGCACCGGGGATCCGAAAGCTAGTTCCGGATACACTTCCCGAGATATGCACCTCTCAGATCATTTAAAACTTGCAATACTTCAAAGTTTATTTTAATCTATAACGTTCAGTAATTTTGTACACTACTTCCAGAAATATACTACATAATATACTACATACTACTACAACTACGTCTAGAAGATCACTAACATTTGTAAGAAAAAACTCTAATTTTTAATTTCATACTAAAAATATTAATGTTCTAGTAAAATTTCGGTGCTTCAATTTTATTCTTTCATCAAACAAATCACAAACGAGCTCACCATTGCAAAAGTGGTATTGCTGTCTGTGTCCAACAGATCTGATGCCGCGTCCATGCTAGCAGCTGCTTCCATTTCCCGTCTCGCTTTCTTCATGTTTTCTCTGTGCATGTCAGAGCGAGACGCGTAGTTAACTAGAGCGAACTCTAATAACGCCCCGAATACAAAAGTTAGACAAACTCCAGTCCAAACGTCAATGGCTTTGGTGTAGGAGACAGGGGGAAGAGAAGCGTTGATCCCTGATGATTGTGTTGCCATTGTTAATAGCGTTGTCACACCTGAAAAGAAAGCAATATGTATGTAGGCTACTTCCTTAAAAATCAGAGCTAGGGGTACGTAGAAAGTAAAAAGACTATTTTGAAGAAAACATTTTCCAAACACTGCCCCAGTCGGACAAACATACACTGGGTAAAAGTTAATAACCCTCGACATCCTATTAATATTATAAATACGAAAGTTTGTATGTTTGTTTGTTTGTTACTCCTTTACGCAAAAACTGCTAAATCAATTTTCGTGAAATTTGGCATACGCATAGAGAGTAACTTGGATTAACACATAGATTGATCCCGAAGAATATTCCCATGGAACCACGCAGGCAACGACGCGGGCAATTTGTAGTGGGATATAAATTTGTATCCAAAAGTTGTAGGCTCCTTCATGATATAACCTTGTGACCTTCTAGCGGAACTGTTCTCTGTTTCAGTCAGTCAGGACACTGATAGTTAAACCAGCATGCAAATCGGGTAAAGGTAAATATTTAAATGAACTTTATATTGATATTACCTAGAGACACTCTAGCAGGAACCGCTCCCTGATCCAGCCAGAAAGACACCCAGGATACGATGACCAACATACAGCACGGGATGTAAATCTGGATGAGGTAGTAACTGAACTCCCTCTTGAACAGCAAGTCCACTTTAAGACAACTGTATTCGCCTGAATGTAGGAAGAAAAATATTGTTACAGATTCTAGCTTGTTACTACATTGAATCTAATAAGACTAATATCTTTATTTTTTTAATAATCAGAATCATTAAATTTTTTACCATCTTCACATTATTTTCTTTCGGCATTTTGCCCTTTTCATTACCTTTTCAGTATTTTTTTAATACAAAATAAAACCCACCAAAGGCTATTCTGCTCTCAATTCACTTCTATGTTCTTGTTCATTTTTGAGCTCAGTGCACCAAGTGCAGGTGAAGTTGACATTTGACGCTATTAAGTCACAATGACTATATGGGTAATATAAGCTTATATCTAACAGAATTGAGCCCATATTGATGATTTTAACCAAATGTTTTACATTTTATGTAGTTCGATTATAATTATAGTCTGTAGATAGTTAACCTAAAGCTAAACCTATTTAGTTCTGATGTTTATTAGTTGGGAGGGATCGTGTCACTTTGATTATTATTTAAGGGAACATACCCATACTACATAACCCACTTAAGGGGGGTAAGGTAAAATACTACGATCAGTCACGAGAGGGAGGGAGGGGGGTGACAGATTTTCGTTACGTAGTCGATTTCGCCAATAGAAAATTTGGCGCGCAATTTTGCGTTCTTCTCAAACTCACAGCTAGTGACGCTGACGTAAGTATATTGATACGTCACCTGATTGAAAATATACACAGGCACTTTGTAGTTTAGTGAAGTTGTCGAGCAAGTTCACGAGAGTCTACGCTATACAATAATTACTACGTAAAAACTTGAAGGGGGGCCCCTCCCCCTTCAAGTTGTTCTTTGCATATACTACAAATCGCACCTTCAGTAATATAAGGGCTCAAGTCAAAATTTTAACATTCAAAATCCCATATACCACAGGTATTTTGAATGATAAACGCACAATTGATATTCGCTACTGGTTAGCGCTAGCAGAAAGAGAAAAAATATAAGAATGACTCGGTAATTGTATTTGTTTTAAGTATACATGAATAATATCGGAAAAAATACTGTATATTAAAACACGATTTCCCAAAAAGTAGTTTTTTGGATAGTGCCCTTATATTACTGAGGGTGCGAAATGGTTACCGACGGCAGAGAGGGGTAGAAAAATCTTAAAAAATAGGTCACGTAGTATAGGTACGTTCCCTAACCACATAATCTAACTTGTGGTGGTCACAGTACAACAGATGCGTAAAAATCATGATGAAGTTTACCTGTATTAGTTTTACTGTTGCAATAATCAGTGAGGAACTTCTCTAACGTGAACCGCGGCAGGTGGAGGTTCTTTACCACCTGTACTGGATCTCCCTCTTTCCACAGGAACACCAGATCATCAGTCGTCCATCCATCTACACGGATAAAAATAGACTTATTACCTCTAAAATGTCTTATTCTTTCCATGTGAAAATAAAAATGAATATTGTGTCTTTCGTGTATAGTACTTGTGTAGCTTGTGAAAATTGCTGGTGGACACACAAACAAGCGTACTGAAAATCTCGTTTTGCACTTTTTGCATTACAAAATATTATTATGTTCGAATTTATTTGAAGAGCCTATTTGATACAAAAAATCGAGTATTAAAAATATTTAAAGTTTTGTTGTCTGAACAACAAAGTTGCACAATCGCAACGTTTAATAAAAATGGTATCTTTGTCACCTACATTTATTAAGTGGAGTGGAAGATGTTACTAATTGATATTACAAACATAATATTTAAGTACAAAACGAATTATGTGCAAACAAGCTAACAACGCAGAATGCAATCTTTGACTGTATCAAGAAAAAACAAACCTTATAATATTTTGATCAGAAAAATGTATCAAAACAAGTTAAATATTATTATTTATTGCTGTCATCAGTTTAATTATTACAGTCTTTTTAATACTTCATCTTCCCAGAAAACGACGGGTTGCACTCCGGGAGTGCCTGCAGAAGTGAAAACTTGAATGTTAACTTTGTTAACTTTAAAATGGTTGTTGAATAATTTTGCACGTATTGCTTTAATTATCCGTATGAAAGTACTTTCATTTATGTGGTAGAATACATTATTCATTTATCTATCGTACACAAACATGACAACACGAACATTTGCGCATGCGCCCTGCGCGTCTTATTCGCGCAAGCGCCCTGCGCCGTCTTACGAATCAGGTCACGTGTCCTGACATGAGTTTAGAAGTTTTGACCCAGTCCAAAAAAAAGTGCACAACGCCGCTAAAGAAGTTTTTACTTCAAAAATATAACAGCACAAAATTGTCATGATTTTGTCACTGAGATGTTCATAGAACAACGTAAGTATTCGTTTAAAATTGAACCGAGATTCCGATGTGAAATTATTATTAGAGGAAACGAATTGTGTAAGAAAAACAAACGTTTAACTGACGGAGTAATAGTGAAGGCTATAAGTAACAAAACAATATCAAGGCAAACACGTGCTGGAAATACGAGTACTTCCATCGAACAATGTCCGCGCTAGGAATAGTAAAGCAATGTACTATAACCGCAAGTGCTGTTAGGTACTTCAACGAGTAAATAGAAATTATACCAATGTGCAGTTCTATTTGCATATTAGCAGTGTATGTTTATAAGTTATTTTCAGTTTTTTTAGGGTTCCGTACCTCGACAGGAAAAAGCAGAACACTTACTATAGGATCAATTTATCGTAGCTTTTTCTCAGGTACGCGTGAAAGTATTTATCTGTAATTCATATGTAATGCTAGGGTCTACTATCTTTTGGAGCAAAATGGAGCCGTTTGTGTCACCAATTTCCGAAACTCGCTAAGCCTATAGGATACATATAGCAAAGGTAGCAAAGTCTTGTAGCACAGATAAATGAATAGGTACTTGCGAAAAACGTAAATACTTAGTTGATCAGTATAATGAAAATATTAATGTTAAAACTTTTATACATAAATACCCACAGGTTTGTACGAAACCTTCGGTGAGGTCTAGAATAGCATTGCCCGGTTTTTATGGGATAAAATAGTTAACAAGCATCCGGCTCCCCTGAATACCCCTGATGGTTAAAACGACGTTTCCTTGTGGCCAGAATGTTAGGCCATAATACAAGATTACCATTGATCCATAATTCTTGTACAAACGACGAAATGCCGTACCCTTTCTACAATAAACCGTATCGTGGTAACGTGGCAAATCTAATAAATTATAAATCATGCATTTATAGTTCGTCCTCCATTAAGTTTTGTCACGTTAATGTAATATACCGTAGAATAACTCGGCCCTGTTTTTGAAATATATACCTACAGCCGACCGGTGCGTCAACACGCGATAGGGCTACGCGCCACCAGTGTTATGTCCACATCTGCCTATTTGAATTTTGTGATCGTATATATCGTATTTTTTAAAACAAATAAAATCATGAAATGCGTAATTAATGTTCAATAAACACGCATGGGGTGTTGGTATTTATTCTAGTACATATCTATTTAAGTATTTCTATGATTTGGTATCGTTGACTAACACTTATAACACAAGCATAATATAATTTGCTTAGGTACTTTAGGGTTAGATTTAATTGTATATATTGTTGACTAGGGATATTTATTATTTATATAAGTATACAATAAGTGTTAACCATATTTTCCGTACTAAAAGTAACGTAACGTACTATAAGCAAAAAATGAACATCCGGTAACCCACAAACTTAGGAACCAGAAAACACGATAAACTTGACAAAAAGGTAATAAAATTTGAGTCTTCCTTTTTTTTAAAAAAAACTAAGTGGAAGAATTTACTTACAACTAGCCATTCTCAAGGAGCAGGTCTGCTTATCTAAGGGGTAGAGCTTCAAATTCATCGGACAGGATAATGTAAGGGAGATCCTAATGCTGTAGAGCACGTTGCCATTGGGGAAGATCCTAATGTACACGTTCGGCATTATGATGTTGTGGAAATGGCCCTCTTTTTCATTCGAGAAGAAGAGATCCGGCATCCATACTCTGTTTGCTTCCGTCAGGGTCAGGTATTTGAGGCGACCTGGAAAATACAAATTTACGTTACTAACTATTGCCTGCGAATGGGTATACACGTTTGACTTTGAGTTTGAGTGACTTTTCGTGTTTAGTGATGTTCGCACGGGCTATAAGATACTAATATAAAATTTAATGAACCTCCGTTCAGTAGTTTTTGCGTGAGAAATGAACAGACAAACCGATAAAAATTGTTATAATCCTCGTATTAGGTTATGTATCCTGTATATATTTAAAAAACATTTAATGTACTGATTTAGTTTTATTATTGTTTTACTATATTTAAAGAATACGCTAACGCCTTGTTGCATGATTACTTTAATTTAAACTAAATGTTAATTTGAATAAATAAATGTATATGGACAAATAACATAAAATGATGTAACCCAATAGTATATGAATCAGAATAATCTTTATTCACATGAACCATACAAGTGGTATTTGTGCGCGTCGACATTTTTTAAACTACCACCGGATCGGAATCGCGGCCTCACACTGAGAAGATCCGGCGAAAGAAAGCGGGCTTGTCTTTATTTCAATAATAATATTTACAATATAATCTAGATTAAAATTACTAATTACAATCTGATTTTAACTTAAATAAAAAATTCACAATCACAATTTTTAAAAGATATGATATTTTACGTATTTCCAAAAACGATATTCATTTTAATTAGTTTTGATAAGAGTCTGGAAATAACCTATGTTTTATGAATACATTGTTTTATCAATAGGCTTTTTGGTCAGGCTATTTCCCCGATAGAGAAGAGTATGTATGTATTTTTTGTTGGAAATTTTGTTATAATAATTGGGGCAAAACATTTAACTTCCCTTTTCACATACATGAATTATTTAAAATGGATAATCACTAGCATAATTGTGACCAGCCTCCAAAACGAGCCAAAGGTGTCGAGGCGAAACGTACGTCGAGTGCGAATTATTGTACGTACTTTTGGTGAGTTCTTTGAAAAAGTTGGCGAATGACGTGACAAGTTGAATTGTTTTCCGTGCTCTGTTAGTAGTATGGTCGCGGTGGTGGGCCGGTGGGTACTTTCGTTAGGGTTGTCACATGTGTTACTTGAAAGATTTCTAGCCACAACAGTTACACAAATTAGCAAAATACAGGCTTATTTTACATCTGTTACAATGAATTACCACAAAATAACAACTGATTTATTAAAACTAGTCAATGGTAAAATGAGAAAACACATATAACAAAATTAAAATAGATAAGATAAACAAATAGTCCTACTACAAAAAAATTAACCACTCCTTGAATACATGTTTAACTAAACACTGTCTAATATTTGTTCCTCAATCAACAACATGCTATTATATC
Organism: Calephelis nemesis; assembly: GCA_002245505.1. Lineage (NCBI taxonomy): Eukaryota > Metazoa > Arthropoda > Insecta > Lepidoptera > Riodinidae > Calephelis > Calephelis nemesis. The sequence continues at coordinate 65,959 of NJDD01006068.1, read as the reverse complement.
TTCCTCAAGTAGCATGATATTGATTGGATATCAATAATTTTAAACATGTTTTGGTAAATAGGGCCTATGTTCTTATAATGTATGGCGGAAAGAGTTTAAAAGAAGGTAAATATTTAAACTCAAACTTCCCCGTGTTGGTCCGGGCTCCTTTGTAGAATAGACCATCTGCCTTTCTGTGCCATGCAGCTCTTAAAAGGCGAGCATAGGCTTACCGTCACTAACACCATGACATCTGACTAGGTGGTAGAGTTTGGCAGCGACTCACCCGGATTGGTACCACCGCCTTAACTATTCCTGCCGCCATAACGTCATGACGTGTTCCGGTTCGGAGGGTAAGGTAGCCGGTAAACTTACTTTTGCTCGAGACCTAACATCGTGACCTCTGGTTAGCAACGCACCATTACCACCTTTGGTGTCTCTAGGCGGCGGGAATTTCTTACCATCAGGAAATTATTATTTCCTTATTTTCCTTCCGATGTCATAAAAAAACTCAAACAATTTAACTTACCTCCTAAGTTGTTAAACTTGAGTCTTTCATCCAACCATTGTTCCCTGAAGGTCAACTGAACTGAATATTCCTAAAATCATTCAACATATTTACAATCACAATATTGATGATTGAGATGATCAAAGTTTTTTGGCAACCATTTCCATGGACCAAGCCGGCTTTGATTTTGAAAGAGCTTTTATATAGACCAAAGGTCAGACTTCGAAGAACATTAGAAAATCTAACCTACCCTATTAAAACCGAGTCACCCTATTATGATCTTCGCTTTCACTTACGTTGTCATAAATAGTCTTTATAGTTTATTCTGTGAGTCTTGTCAGATTTCCAAATACATTTATTGCAAAAGTAGGACTGACATGCCCTGCAGGGTACAAGTCCCTTATAATTTAGAATTTTAAAAAAATATTGTAAAAGTAAGTCATTGATATTTTTTTACAAACCTAATAAACCAGCAAGAACATTACTTGGAAGAACATTACATATTATAACAAATGTTTCATTTTCGAAAAGACTTAGTAACTTTTAAAAATCACACATTTATCATGTCATTACAAAAAAATTATATTAGACAAAACCTTTAGAAATATTTCAATTAAGTACAAAAGAGCTTGACGAGGTACTATTAATAAAATTTAAATTAAAAAAGTCCCCTCTAAACGTAATTTATTTCTAATAACTAATGTTTGGTTTAAATAACATTAATGGTTATATTTGCAATCTTTTGAAAAATCTAAGTACTAACTTGACAAATCTTTTAAAAGCTCTTTTCTCTTTTTGAATGAATTACGTAACATTCAATGTTTATTTAAAACGGTATAATATTGAAACTAGCTAGGTCCATGTATCCCTGTCATAACTTTGAAACATCTCAAATTATTTCAGAATTATTACGCAACTAATAAGCAATTGTGATAGAGTTGTTGCAAATGACATTTTGTAGTAAAAATCTGATTGAATTAGTTTCATTCTGTCCTCGTAACGAAATCCAGGGAGACGATTCTGTTTATGTATTATCACCAATTATTGCATCTCAGTCCATTGTCGATTTTAAGAAATCCTGTCAATTTTTTCGTTTAATAGCAAAAATATATAGATACACCTTGATCAAAAGTTGACAAGTAGATAAATTGCGTAACTTAGCGAGGCTCCCAGCAAGGTATATAGGATATATGTACCTAATTTCGGTACACATTAGCATACACTATTCCGTGCAAAAAATACCCATGTTTATATAAACTGCAACCGCATATAGACACAGATATAATTTGTCGATATGTTTGCATAAGGTTAACCGGTGGTGGTGGTGATTCTGCTGTGCACAAACTAAACTTATTTAAGATGTATGCTATCTTTTTCAAATGAAACAAAAACGAATGAGATGGAACATTTTAGACATGTCAGATTAGTCTGGATATATCAAATGCGATGTTTTTAATAGACGTTTTCCGAGTGATAGATGTCGTGCACAGACGAATCTGACAGCACTAAAAAAGTTTTGTCTCTTTTTATAACTTTCGTTAAAAGAAGATAGCGATAACTTTAAAATTAGTTTAATGAGTGCATAACAAAATTACGACCTTTGTCTAGCAAAAACCTGTACTATCTGCACCAGAAACCTACTGCGGATGAACACATCCTTAGATTCGAGGAACTTTATTCATCACCAAAGATATTTTACAGAAACCAACTAAAAAAATCTTCCCATCCTTCAACTTAATTTAAGTAAAATTGTAGACTTACATTACGGACGCGTAAAATATTTAGTATTTAAAAAAAAACTTTCTTACTATTAGCTTAACTTGGTCATCTGCAACAACTACATTGGTATTGTAAATTTTGTCGTTGGCAATTTCAAAATTCACAGTTGCGGCAAATATTTGTATTAGTTCTGGATTACAATTTTCATTATATTTCGATCATATTTAAGGTTTTTTCCTTGTATTCTGCCTATAATAACATTTTTTTAAAAACAGAAAGTCATGAAGATATTAAGTCAAGACGAACAAAAAGAGTTTTATTTTAACCTTTATTAGAAAAAACATGAAGCAATCATTTTTCAAGAACATTATTTTCCAAAAAAAAAATATAACTGTGAAGTACAAAAGGCGCGCTTATTTTCGAAACAGATGAGAATGTTCTGCAAATATTGAATCTATTTTAATTTGCATGTCACATGTACTTAATTCGGTTAGGCCTTTGATAAAAAAGACGCCATTATCATGAAGTATATACACGTAAGTTAGTGAGAAATTAACGCAGGGACGTATATTTGTTTATATTAAATAATATACGTATCTATTTTTCTGCATCAGAATCGTCTACGCAACTTATACAAGCATATAATTTGTTACCTGTCATATTACATCAATTAGTAAAAAAATCTAAACATATTTGACTTTTTTACACTTTTGTCTCACTTTTGCCCGAAACATTATTTCCGTAATTTCTCTAACGACAAAATTAACAGATTGTTCTAATAGCGAGTAATTGCCAACTATTATGGATATTCTCTAAAGTTGGGATGTTCATATTCTAAAAGCATGTTCCATGTCTATAATATGAACCTATTTGTCCAATGTAGATTTTTTCATTCGTTCATTTATGAGGCGGGGATAGTCGAAGTGGTAGTATTTACAGTGTCAATTAAAAAAAAGTTTAAACATATAACCATAGGCTGGACTTGAACCAACACCTTCATGATAAACACTGTCCACATTAACTTACATGACGAAGATTTTGGTTTAAGTCCATTTCAATATCTTATTTTTTGTGCTTTCTAGAATTGCTTTTTTAATTTTAGAACTTATTACTAATTTGGGAAACATTAGGAAAGAAACAAGAAAAGTTATGACTATGTCATTTTTCAAGGACATTTTACTCTTAATTTGTCAAAGTTATTAAATAATGACTACGTTATTAACGAACCCTGACATAAAATTAAAAGTGACAAGAAATTGAAATAACTAAGGTATCGTTTAGCTGGTATCTATTGATTTAAGTCGAATCAATAACAAAATTAAGCTTTACACGGTTGTAAATTTTAATATCTTATTCTTTGTGCTTTCTAAAATTGCTTTTTAATTTTAGCATTTATTACTTATTTGGGAAACATTAGGAGAAAAACAAGAAGAGTTACTATTCTGTATTTTTTTAAAAGACATTTTACTCTTAATTTGTCAAAGTTGTTAAATAATGACTAAGTTATTAACGAACCGTGATATAAAATTAAAAGTGACAAGAAACCGAAATAACTAAGGTATCATTTAGCTGATTTCTTTTGATTTAACTCGAATCGATAACAAAATTAAGCTTTAGGTGCACGTTTGTAAAAAGTAGTAAATTAGCTTGGATTCTAAGTATTTTGTTTTCTGTTAAGAATTTGTAACACAGTCAGTGATATAGGCATTACACTAGTTTCACTCTCACACGATACACAAAAAAGTATTGTTTAATTTGAGCGCAGTAAAATTGCGAAACCCGGCTTCAATTTCTACACTTGCCCAAGTCGTCTATCATTTAAGTATTCTAAAACTACTGATCGGTTGTTAATCAAATTTATGTGTAAATAATTTTGAAATATGGCGTACCTTACAAAAAACATCAAAATCTTTTCATATTTGATGAAGTAATCGCCTAACAAACACAAAAAAACATAGAGTCGAATTGAGATTTTTATTTTTTATTTATTGTTAAAATTGTATAATGATTAAAGTGGATCTTCCAATTGATTAGGAAGTTATATTTTATGTAAGGTCATATTTGTAATAATTCCAGTAGTGTTTCTATAACCGTTGTGCGTAGATATAGTTAAATTTCCGTTTAATTATACGCCTTTAAGTATAAAGTAAAAGTATACTTTTTTATTACTATTTACTTGCATTTACTCGCCCTTAAAACATAAAGGTGTTCTCCAAGTAGTTTTTTCTCTTTGCTGTGCGATATATCTATTTACAGATTATATATAATGGTGTCGAGGGATATAATTGATATAAAAAATCCAAACCCTCGACATCAAGAGCAAGTCAAATGAATTGTTAACAATTAAAGCTTGCGAAATAAGAAATGCATGCCTTAAGTTAGCTTCTGGATTGTAAACTTTTAATTAAAGGTAGTAAAAAAGGGTAAAAGGATGATATAACATTAAAATATCGATAAAATAGCACCACAATAAAATTTAAATAACATTTATACAGGTTGTTGTGTCGATATCGATATAGAATTATAAATTTTGCTTCAGTTTGCTCGATTTCAAAAATGGAATAGTTATAATACAAAATCGAAATAATGATTATTAGCAAAAAAACTATTCTTAACTTAAAAAATATTCCTAATTTAAAAATCTATAAAATCATCTTTTTCGATAACATTACAATAAATCACAATCGTATTAAGTAATATTGGATAATCATATTAGACAGTGATTGATGCGTAGGAGAAAATGGATTGCTTACAAACCTTGTTGGATTGTTGCCAAGTGGAGAGAATTTACGTGTTTTGTTTGTTTTACATTCTGAATGTAACAATGAATGATTTTAAACTTGTATAAAAAAAATACAAAAGTTTGATCACGTCATCAACAAAGTTGAGACGCTTAAATTCATTGTCATCGACATCTAGATTCCATAATTTTGATTTTTAATCGTGCCTCATCATTTTAATATAACATTTTATTTGATATGTTCTACCAATTCATTCAAATTTCATTTTAATTAAAATTTATAACAGTTAGTTAGTAAAATATACTAATTTTATTTTAGATAAGTATCTCAATTTTCCTTTACCTTCAATTTGAAACTACATTTATTTTACATTTCTTTATATAGATAATCATTAAATTATTATTAAATTTTTAAGTTAAGAACATTTTTAATAAAAATATTTATTGCACAAATCGCGACTAACAATTGCCTCCACCTGACATATTTGTTTTATAAAGTACTAAAATGCAATTATCATAGTTGAGCTACTTTCCAGTTCCAATGAAAACCAAACATTAAAAAAAATATCTGAAACATCCAAAAGCTAACTTTGAAAAACATATCGATATAAATAGTAAAAGTTGTATTATATACCATGCATTTGCGAAAGGAGTTTGTATGTATTTTATATCGATATTATTACCAAGCAGTCCATGCCTATGCTGTGCTTCTTCTAGCGCAAGCGCAACGTTGATCCAACTCACCATTTCGCATTCGTTGAAGGAATGCTTGATATCTTCATGCAGGCTCATGGCCAACGACTAGAGCTACATTATGATAAATCTAGCTTCTGGACGGGGGTCACATATTGCGGTCAGGTGATCAGTGATCTGCCACCGAACAGAAGCACGAAGCCGAGTGCGGACGCGACGATAATATCCCGATACAAAACTTTCCACAACACAAATTCACATTAACAAGACAATATTAATCTCACAGTCAACGTACACGACCAAAATAGTTTTTATCTTCTTATAATGCATGACAGAAAATAAGTTAAAGCATATTATGAAAATAAAAACGAAAGGTAACAAATTAAAAAGATGAAGGTGATACAAAGGCGGGTTAACAAAGTAAATAAATAAGATATTAGAAATGAGATAACATTTTGTCAGTCAATCAATGCGTCTGTGAAATAGTCACCAGAGCTATGATTTACAAGTCAAATGCAAAAACTCTTTTCCAAAAATCCTATAAACTTACCATGTAAAACCACATAGAGGTGCGGTGCGTGCCGCTTACCCTATGAGAACTATCTTATTATTATTTTTTCTTAAAATAGATGTCGTGTTCAAATCTATTTGAATTTTTGTACAGTGCCTTTACCGAAGCGGTTTTGTGCTTACTACATATTGCCAATATCCATCAGTGTTTTTACAATTTGCTTTTTATTTACAAATAAAATAAAAATAAAAGAAATAAAATGTGAAATCAAATTTGAAATAGACTGTGTTTTGGATACAGTTACGGGTTCGACGGAGCCGCACCGCAATTAATATGAAACATTGGACATAAATAAAAATGCAAATGAAGATTTAGGTTAAAATAAAACTGTGCGAAACAAATAAAAACAAAAGAATAAAACAAAAATTAAACATCAAATACGTACAATAGCTTGAGAATATTCAGCAAGTGCAGTTATTGCCAGTTATTCGATAATGGCCAATTTTATTATAATCAAAGTTCAAATAGGATTAATTTTAATATTGAAACTCAAAAATAAACTAACTTAAGTACTATTTTGGAGTTAAAACAAAAGAGGTTTAATTACTTATTTTCAATGAATCTCCAAATGGCACTTAAGTCAGAATGAGACGATGAACTTTTTCTTATAATAAAAATGTCCTATAACATTGTTTGGTTATTTGGTTATATAGAACCACTCACCATTTTGTAATCATCTATTTTGCTGATGGATCGAAGATACAGGTTCACACGGACTAACGTTGGCGCATCGCCTTTACGAAAAAAAATCCCAAATATATTAAACCGCTTTAAAAGGTATAGATTTATTTGCACATTTGGACGTAAAAATCGATGATGCTTTGAACTTTACAATGATAATGGAGATGTTATGGCAAAATAAACAATTTAAAACCAATTCTCATTAGTAAAATCAGCGTAAGATCCACACTAGAAACAATTCCAAAAGTAATAAAAGGCTAGTTAGAAATTTAGAATAGCTTAGTCTCGCGTCAGAAAGTTAAGGTTCTGGAGACAATTCGCGCGCTAAAAACGATTTTGGTCGTAAACACCAAAAGGAAGAAAAAACAAAAGTGTAAACGAAATTAACATCGGGTAAATCTCTCCATCGGAGTGATTTGCCCATTCATTTGACTTGTCGATCGATTAAGAAAAAAACTTAATTATCTTAATCTAAATGCATGGCCCAGTCCAGGTGACTTACCATCGTGACGTCATCGATTTTTGATATACTTCTGACAAATATATTGACGCTCACTACGGCTGGCCCATCTAAATACCAAGCAAAATATACGATTGATAAAACGGTCATATTATGCTAAGCCCTAAAGGAGGTATAATTTCCCGTGGTTTCTGAAAATCACACTACTCACCTTACACCTGAAAACCTTACAGAATATTCTAGAATCGAGGGTTATGGTAAAATTTTCAAATTAAAATGTTATAAACAATGCGTTTGCAAGGGAAAACAAACGATAAACTGAAAAAGCAAGTAAGATAATTTTGACTTGTTCAAAGGAATTTGTGTCAGTGTCATCTATTCATAAACAAATCTACGTAAATATTCGACAACATTTTAAAATATTAAATTATAAGTTATACAAGTTTAATATTTCTATAAAATTAAAAAAAATGTAATGTATCTGTGTTACCTACCATGGTAATTGGTATAAATCACATTCTATTTATTTAAAACAATCGAAAAATAAATTTTGATTTAAATTATCCTAAACTAATTTTTAATAGAATTTGACAAAGAGGTATTAAAATATTATTTGTTTTTATAACAGTTACTATAAATGTACGATTATTGGTACTAATAAATTTAAAATGTTTTGTAATTTTTTTTAAATAATTGTTATTTGTACTAATACATTATGATAAAGTTAGTTTAACAAGCACTTAACAAATATCAATTTTACCTAATTATTTTATTGTTGGCCAATATATTGCCTGTTTTAAATATGAAGCTTCGAGCTATAAATTATGATGGATTGTTTCGATCGCGTGCAAATGATGTATTGATTTTTTAATAACTTTGGCATCAGTGTATGTAACTTTAAACCCTTTCATTAAACCATGATTTCATACAATATACACCTAACAAAGGCAACAATGTTTGTTTTTTTAACTAGGCTGCAATTTTTTCGGAAATTTCGGAACTTTTTTGTGAATTTTTGATTCTGCAAAATGATATGTTAAAAATAAATCAGCTGCACGATATTTGCTTCTATAGTACTTTGATAAACAACGTAAAGTTCCTATAAAGTTCTATGATGATGCTGGTAAAAAAACTTTGCTAATTGTAAAAAAATGACACAAGATTGACTGAAAAGTCAAAAAGAAAAAGCAAACTTTCGTCCGCACTCTTGCGGCTACAAATAAAAAAATATTTATCATCACCAGGCCGGAATATGAAACTCCTCAAAGCGAATATTTTCTACACCAGTTTAATAAATGGTCATAGAAATAGGAGTTGGTTATGCAAAATAAATTAATTTGCTTAATACATTTATAGGAAATCCTTACCATAGATTTTTTGCTTTTTATTTTAATAAAAAATGTCATAGATGTAGCATCTAATGGTAAGGGCTCCATCTATTAGCACGACATCTCGCTTTAAAAATATAACACAACGTTATGGAACATTTTAATGAAGTGACATGTCGCTAGGACACAAGCAATACAACGATAATTATTCTTTATGACTCTTACTAACCATCTTAATGTCGCTTATCGTGGTTATACTTCTGACGAACAGGTTAATATTAACTATAGCTGGACCATCTGTCAAAACATGTCATAGTACCTTACCACTACATTAGTTAACGCATAGCAGTTAAAAAATGTAACAATGCAAAAATCTCTAAAATATGTTAGAGCATTCACGTTAAAATCGAATTTACCAAAAAGTTAATTTTCAACAAATATAGAAAAAATGTGATGAATCAAATGATTCACGATTACACGCCTTGAGATAAAAATAATGTACCTACTATAAAATGTAACGTATATAAATTAGGTAAAAACATTTTTTTGACGAAAAAAAATTCAACTTTTAGGCTTTTAGCCTTTGAAATATCGAATTAATAAATATTGTTCAACATTTTAAATTCATATAAATAATTATTTGTAGAAAAAATAAGTCGTGTTCTGTTTTTAAATTTATTACAAATCTCGATAACAAAAATTAAAAATATAAGAAAAAATAAAATCTTTAACCGAACCTAAGTTGCCCAATAAATAGAAGTAATTACGATTTAAAACAGTATAAAAATTGTGATGTCAAAGTTACATAATGCCAATTCATTTACCTGTCTTTCTAATATCAGCTCATGAAATACACAAAATGTATAGCGTTTTTTGGGCGCTACGTAATGGCGTAGCTATAAATCAGTGAAAGTGCCCAAAAAAGCTTTGAAAGCGATTCCATACGGTATTTATTACTCAAAAGAATGCTACTTTTTATGAATAGAGATCCTTAAGATTAATAATAATAATCACTTTAATTTATATATATTTTACCATTAGCATTAACATTGGAAGCATTATAGCAATAATAAATCATTAACGAAATATATTTTCCTAGGTCATCATCGTATGCGGCTTTGAGACCAAAAACTGCAAAATTATTATGTTAACTACATTAGCTACTATGTAAATAATACGATATTTTACAAACATTAATAACTTTGGAACTAAACAATTTTAAAATACAAAATAAACATGTAAATTATCAAGTGAAATCAACCAAATAAAAAAACTGAAAAAGCAATTCATTTATAAAGAAGCATTGGCTTCATATTCTTGAGCAATTTCAAAGTAATTTATCCACGTCTGTATTGTTTGTTTTAATGATTCTACGGCTCCTTGCTCCTTTCTCTTCCATTATAAATGTTTTTATAAAATGTGGGTGTACACTTTACCAAATTGCTCTCGTGTACTCAAGAAACAATTTTTCACTTAAAATGATAGCTCTACCGCAGGATGATACTTGAAAATGTATTATCCTATTACCGGTAAAAAATAAGTGCTGGTGTGATTTATTACCATCCTCGAAGTTGCTTGTGTATTTATAATGCAATGGCTAAAAACCTTAACGATTCGAGCGTTTACTAATGCTTACCACATTTCAAACAGTTTTTGCTCCTTGCCCTTTTTGATAAGGGTTTCGCAGGGAGCGCTATTAAGGCCCTTACTTTTCACCTTATATACAAGTAATATATCTAAGGTCAAAACTCAAAGCAAACCTATATTAGTCTCATACGAATTGGAAAATTAGCAAAAAATGGTATGTGGCATACCTACGTTATAGAATTCATCAGTTTGGAAGTAGATTGTTTGGTAGTATTGCAGTGCTATTTACAAATTGTAATGTGATTGTAATGGGTGGAATTATTGCTAGAGTAATACAAACGTACTCACCAGTTCCATTGATGCCTGAAGGTCGAATACGGGCATCGTAACGACCCGGACCAAGGATTTGGTCCAGGATCTGTTTCTCCTTTTCTCTGAAGTTTATCTTCGCGTTCATACCTCTATAAGAAAAAATTTAATGTGACAAAAATCCTTATAACATAAATATAATTTAATATTAGGTTTAGATTTAAATCATTAACAGTAGAAAATTATTTCAATAAGTAAAACCTTATGATAATTCGTTTACTACAGCTTCCTAAGATTTGGGAATAAACAGACAAACCAACAAACATTTCTTCACTTCGTTAGCAAGTTAGTTTACGTTAACGGACGCAAAAGGCAAATACTGTTGATAGGAATAGGAAACACACTGTCACGAAAGAATCGAATTTTCTTCAAACATGTTACTTGATATTGGGACGGGAAAAATGTATGATGAAGTTGTTACAGTACTTACACTGCGAGGTTTAGAAGGTAGTATATGATGACAGCAAGGAGGGCACATGATGGCCGAGTGATTTCCATCCTCCGTCTGAAAAATAAGAAATAGTGTTCGTAAAATAATTTTATTAGTAATTAATGGTCAACACCATTTCCGGGCTCCTTTGCAGAATCGACCATCTGCCTTCCTGTCAGGTAGATCATAAAAGGTGATCATAGGCTTACCGTCACTAACACCGTGACATTCTACTGGGTGTTAGAGTTTGCAGCGATTCGCTAGGATTAGTACGACCCCCTTACCTATTCCCGCCGCAATAATGCCAAAGCTTGTCGTTGATATGTTCCGGTTCGGAGGGTAAGGTAGCTGGTAAACTTTCTTTTGCTCGAGGCCTAACTTCTTGGCCTCAGGTTGGCAACGCACCAATACTACCTTTGGTGTCTCTAGGCGGAGTGAATTTCATACCATCAGGAAATCCGTCAGCTTGTTTGCCTTCCAATATCCTAAAAAAACGCTTTACATAATTTTCCTTGTCCTACAGATTGGGAACCTCTGTTCTTTATTAAGTTATTGTCAATTACGGCGAGAGTGAGCCGAGATGCGAGAGACTCATTCGATTAATGGCTAAAAATAACAAAATGGGTAAATATACAGTCGGAAACAATTTGCTTTTTATTTTTAAGTGGATCCTGACTAGGGACCTGAATAGATAAATAAAATGGCCGTCTGACTGATCTACTTACACACAATTTAAATCATCAGTTATCAGTCAATCATAAGTTACTGAATCTATATTTCATGTAACATATTTCATATAATAAGACTTCATAGATATATTTTATTTAAAATTAAAAAAAAAATGCTTTGTAATCTTTATACAAATCGTTATATTTACAGCTCTTTTTAGGTGTTTTAAATTAACCGTCCTACTCAACATTTATTTTAATTTACTCCTATTACTATTTTAATTTATTTTAATTTACGGTCCACCATTAGAGTTTTCTTTTAATTTTCCATCCCGCTGTCAAAAAAGTTTGCCCACCCCTGCTGCAGACTATAGATAGTCACACAAAATATAAGTGGTGCTCAAACTTAAGCGTTTTGGCACATATTTCAGACAGACTTCTTTTAAATAGTGCCTTTCGTACCGATTGTTTCGATGGTAATGTAAAGCCTAGTAAAGTCGTAACCAACAACTGGTATAAATATCTAATCAAAATAGGATCCATGTTGACATTTACGGCTTACAAATTATAAGAATAACGATCAATGAGCACGCTTTCATTACGAACAAAGTTAATATACGTATTGTGAAAGGTTAATTGGTCCTTAACAACTTATTTTTATATTTAAAATGAACTACACATTTTATTTATAGATTCCTTTATACAAGCCATTATTTAAGTTGCTTTGTCATGTATATGTAGGTGGATGTGGTAAATATGCATATATATCTTCATGCCAAGTCCCTTGCGGTTTGTATAGAGAGTGTCAAGTGTCATGATTTCTGCTGACTTGTCTCGCTTCCTCCACATTCTTGACCCGCCAATTTCGTAGGCTTTGTACTCCATTTTCAGTTAATTCACAAGCGATTTGGTGATGAAATGTCATCCCAGGTCTACATCCATCTACATTCGAATTTTATATCTGTTTTGTCAATCTTTTATCTATCATTCTTTTCTGGCCGAATCAAAGAGTTATGTTGCAGAATTCAAATCTTTCAAGTATAAGTCCCAAATCTACCGACCCACCGCGACGCTAGGGTTCGATTCTCGACGAAGACAAATATTTCTGTTATGTGTCTGCGTTTCCTGGTCTGAGTGTTTGTAGAAAATTGTAGGTCACAAAAATATTTATAAAAGAATTTTTGGTCCTAAACAACACCGCTTCTGAGATTTAACGAACCAAAAAGTGAACGAAGCAAATATTGTAATTCAATCTGTAAATGCTTTACGTGTGCGAATATACCAAAATGGCGTTTAAAGATGGCGGAGAGTGAGCGATAGTGCCTTTAATTTGTTTACATCCGGCGCCATTTCCCGCTGCCAGAGTTGATTCAATTTTTGCGTGTCCTGTCTACTTAAACAAATATGGGAGGGATTCCGTAATATCGTTTACCTTTAATAAGCGCCAAAATTTATATTTAATTACAAGCGGCCTGCCCGGGCTTCGCACGGTTATGAAATATACATATAAACCTTCCACTTCAATCACTTTATCTATTGAAAAAAATGCATCAAAATTGCGACATAGGGACAGAGGAAGAAATATCGTTTTATACTACGTAGTGATTATTATTTACAGACAGCAAAGCATCTCGTGTTTTCTATATTTTTTAAAAGCTATTGCCCGCGGGCATGTGAGAAGGTAAGTAGTATTAAAGTTATATCTCTCCCACAAAGACTCATCAAAATAACGGTATAAGTTGTTTACGTTTTCAAGGTATAATTTATTTCTAAGCTAATATTTAATAAATCAGTGTAGCCTTTTTAATATGAACAAACTAATGAAATAATATTGGCAAGAATAATACGAGTATACCATATAAAATGTTTATAATATATTTTTGCGTTTAATAAATAGGCTATAATTTTAATTTATAAGACACTTTTTAACGATCTTGTGTCTTCCAAATTGCCATATACATTTTAATTAGGTTTAAATTATGTTTTTCCATCAGTGTAAGTGTTTGATAATCTAAAACTCCAGACAAATTATATCGCATAATTTTTGTAGATGTTTAAATTTTTAAATAGCTTCTCGCATTAATAAAGGAAGATGGAGGCCAGTGATTAATGTCAGTGTTTGGAACGTTGAGGTATAAAAACAAATGCTTTAACACATTTTGACCCAATGCCATTCTAATGAAGTTTTAACTTAGTCAGTGTTAAATTTTGGACCAGACTTCCTTAAATGGGTTTGCCATTGAACTAACCCCGTGATTTTTAAGAAGAGTACAGCATTAACGGCAATCTTACAACCCGCCCACATCCTCATACAGGGCCAGATTAAGAGGTCTGGAGGCCTCGGGGCAACAAAGGCCTGGCCGAATTTTTTTTTCTAAATAAAATGGACAATTTTTTAACCTACGTTTACCTACGGCTTACAAGAGAAGGTCAATAACAACTCGATTTTGATGGCTTTTTTTTGGAAAGATAGGTCATGATTCCGAGGTAGCTAAAATCGCAAGACAGCACCGCGCGTGCCGTCCTCTCCGCTACACGTGCCACACACACACACAAATAATCATTATATGTACATTAACCATCACATCAAACCATTAGCCACAATTTGTATTGTCAAATCATAAATAAAAGTGTTAGGCAAAACAAACTGTTGACTCTCATCTTACGCATCTACAACCTTATGATTCTTACAACTACTCTACTCCTCTCCAAGACATCTTTAGCCGTCATACGTAATTGGTGAAGTGAGCCCACTCTACTGGCGGTGAGAAAATATGACCTTTAATCTCACTTAATACAATTCTTCGCCGGTCGCAGTTGCAAACTTTAAGTGTAATATATATGTTATGATAAGATAGACTTCGTAGGGCTGTAGGATGTACTATAGTATCCTTTTATGTGTGGACTACTATCCCTGCACAGTCATCGTCAACATACATATTACAACATACAAAAAAATATCATAGGAGAAGACGTTTATAATAATTTAAAAGATTTTTTTACGAAGCCTGTAAGTAAGTCTGCCCCTCCTCAAACGAAGGGCCAACGGAACTTTCGCCCCAGTTGCCCTCCTCTAAATCTGGCCCTGTCCTCATATGCCTGTTTGTTCTTTAAAAAACGTAAATTAATTTATTTGTACAGCTTTATGCTCATTACTGTACAAATGAGAACGAAAGGGTTAATAATTAACGATGTTTAAAAATGTCAAGAGAAATGCTTTTGGTGACACATGTCAATGTCAATCTCTAAATAGACACACAAAAAGAAAATATACACAAAAGTTAAAGCTAAGGTCGCGTTGGGCACTATAAATATAAGCGTAACCTTGGCCTATTTTATAGGATTAGCAGTATGTCAGTTCTAAGTCTAGTTTTCATAAACTTAGATGTAGGGTTTCATCGTATATATCTTAATGATATGGACATAAGGCTTAGCTAAACTAAATGATCAGAATGTCTACCATAAACATCTTTCGAGTTCGAATAGTTTAATTGAACCGTTGTACTTCATTAAAACTCTAGTCCTGATCTATCTGAACAAAACGTCTATCATAAACCTTTTCGTTTTCGGTTCGATTAAGTTAAACGAATCTTGTCACTCGACAAAAATATCTGGAAACAGGGGTGCCAATATTCGGATAACAAAATAATAAGCTCGATTGTTAAGAGACACAAAATTGGATCATTTCCGATGTCAAATGTATCAAGACGGTGATCAACTTACGAGTCAGAACCGAGGTTTTTTAAAACGACGGGATGGTTTTACCAAAGTTTTGTAAATATAAGTAAAAGACGTCTGGTTTGTTGTAACATTGTTTAATTGTTAAATTAAGCAATAACTTTTCGCTATGGTCTAAATTAATATAAAATTCATGTCATTTTATCTCCAAATTCAATATTTATACCTATTTTTAATACTATAAAATAAGATTTCATATCTTAAAAAATACATATATACCTATATATAGTCTTCTGTATTGTCTTTGGTTTTACTTACAGTTCGTTGCTGCTGATCAAGTAAAAATATTCCATCAAAAGTCTGAGCCCATTGTTGTATTTGCCGATAAAAGTAGTAAAATAAACGTGGGTGCCAAATTCTATGTAGCCAATTCTAAACTTTTGGTTAAAATAGCATTTAATTCAAGCTCAAAATTCAATTCAATCAATCACAAAAATGCGAGGTTCTAAACGGTAATATTCTTCTATCTTTAAGTTTTTCAATTAGTTATTCAAGTAGAAATTTGCATCAAAATACAAAAATTCAATAATTATGAAAAAACTTCGACCATCTTTTCTCTCGATGGCGCCAAAACTCCTCGGTAATATATATATCAACAACTATTTGAGCTCCATAGAAACGAAATTTTGTAGTCTAGATAAACTTAGAGGTTTTAATAAATGTAACAAATTTCACGCGTATACGTTAAAAATGTAAGTTAAATTGCACATTTTTTTGCGTAATCTGGTCTTTTTTGATGGTTCATTAAAACCTTAACTACTATTACAACCCTAAAAACATGTTAATTGTTATCAGCGCATTCAACCCTCTATACGTATAATAAAAAATATATTTGCAACAGCGGAACGACAATCAAACCACACGGTGGAATTCGGACTGGTTTAATTCATGTACCGAAGTCATACATATCTACTAATCATTACCTAAAGTCTACGATATGTTACAAAGTAATCTTTTAGCTGGTTTCGATTTTGAATACGTGAGCGAAACGGTAGTCGTAGCTTTTTTAGTAAATATGTGAGTCTGTGATCTCTAGACATAACATATCCATAATAATAAAGTGTTGGTTATATTCCTCGTAGGTTTGGGACTTGTGAAATATGTAGCGATATATGTAGCGTAGGTTGGTAACAAACGGGGAAGCTCAACCGCTTACGAGCTACCACAGACCAGATTAACAGATAAATGTTTTGCATCTGTTATGTCGGCGTTGCCAGATTATATGTGATTAGGGTTGCTGCTTGGGAATTTTTCAATCTAATCTATATTATTTCATTCTTATGATCATCTCTTTTGTCTAGTAGTCCAGGTGTTGGACTTGACTTCATGACGTCGCGGGTTCGATTCCCGGATTGGGCAACTAAAATAAATATGAATTTTCCAATTTTCTAATAAAAAATAATGTTTTTATTTTAGCCCCGTGTTCGGGTTTAATTTTTATAAATTTTAAAGAAAAAAATAAACATTGTTAACGGAAAAAAAGGAACTAAAAATTTTGCCACGGGACTTAAATCCGTAGTAGGTCAAATGGTTAGAGCATTCGTCGGCTTGAGACGAAAGTTTGCAGGTTAAAATCTTCTCTGGGGCAAAGTTTTTTCCTTTCTTTAAAATTTATAAAAAAATCGTTTTTCGGGATTGCATATGTGCCCGGTTGGCAATAATCTTGCCACCTATATCACATTGTGGGACTTTGCGTCTCAGACTCAGCTAATCGTGGCTGTCCTGGTTGTGCTTCTGCCTACTTATATGGGTGTAAAGACTCTTTATCATCCTACCAGATATATTCTTGTCATAGTTGAGATGTGACGATCCTATCGCAAACTAATAATTATTAATCAAGTTATTTAGGTCATTGAACACGACCACCACCAATGCACTTACTGGTGGATTAGGTGGATGTAGTACTGATTCTTGGTCCGATTGGTACCACCGCCTTGGCTATTCCATTGATCTAATTTAATGTTAAGAAAGCGTTTAGAACCGATGGTAATTGTTATTTTTTCTCTATTTCAATGTTTTAAATTTTAAAATGTGTCCGACTTAATTTCTGAAAAATCGGCAAACTTCGTACATCGGACAGCAAAATCCCGTGGGAAAAAAAACCAATAAAGGCAAACAGCGGGCAGCCACTATATTTACTGTTGAACAACATAAACTCTTAAAAATTTTGCGAATGTAGTAACCCTAGTCAATAATACCACAAGTAAGTATTACTCAGTGTTACCAGTCCACAGAGACAAATTGTTATTGCATATTTTATACATTCCTAACATTTGGAATTCTGAGATATTTTGCTTGTAAACAGGAACTTTTCTACGTATGATTCTATTTTTAAGTACAAAAGACTAGACATGGGCTGATCAAAAGAACGTTGATGATTGAAGACTAATCTTTGAACGTTGTCCTGCCTGTCTAATCTTTGTTATTGATTTCCATTTTATATCAACTGTCAGTTTTGTAAAACATATATATATTTTTTGTTAGGTTTTCTAAAAAATCCCTAAATTTCTTATGTTTCCATAAACCTATTTTTTTTCTTTCATAACGAAATGCACTTGATAGTAATTACCTCAACCAATTATATATAGAGCACTACAATTATATTTTATTAGTTCTTGAACCTCACCGTAACCTGCTGAAACACCTTCAGTATTTGGCACTATATTGTAAGTAAATATATTTTTTTAGAAACTAGGGTTACCATTGTGAAGCTAAGATTCCAGCCTCAGTTTAGCGAGTTTGCAGCGCAGTTATTTATGGTGTATATAGGCGGAGCATAATTCTTGTCGTCGGGAAATCTGTTTGTTTTTTTATCGTTAAATGCAATACAAATATATTAGTTGCCTTAACAACTTAGGAACGAATAGACTGAATTTTATAATATTTAATTTGTTTTTGAACTCTATAAGCAAAGGTTCTTCAACGTAATGAGACACAGGTTCAAATCTCGTGCCAATGATCTCAATTTGTAAAAATGTAGTAAAGTTGTAGAACGCCAAGACAAAAAGTATGGCAACATTCTATAAAAGGATTTTCCACCAATAGAATAAGTTGGAAAAAAGCCAAACTCATAAACTTTGTAATGGACAGGTGAACCGATTGTAAACACACAAAGGAATGACACTGAAACGATTTCGAAACTATTTGTATATAGGCTGGTAATAGCTCGCACGTCGTTGAGGTTGCATAATGTCTGAAAATGTAATACATTCCTCAGGCTGAAGTTAAGGTAGCAGTATCTCTTTAATAATGCACGGTCATATTATGTACTCCTAATACATTCTTCAGAATAAAATTAAGGTAGCAGTATCTCTTTATTAATGTACGGTCATATTATGTACTCCTAATGCATTCTTCAGAATAAAATTAAGGTAGCAATATCTCTCTATTAATGTACGGTCATATTATGTACTCCTATTGCATTCTTCAGAATAAAGTTAAGGTAGCAGTATCTCTTTAATAATGTACGGTCATATTATGTACTCCTAATACATTCTTCAGAATAAAATTAAGGTAGCAGTATCTCTTTATTAATGTACGGTCATATTATGTACTACTAAGATATTCTTCAGACTAAAGTTAAGGTAGCAGTAGCTTTTTAATAATGTAAGGAAAACAAGCTTTTTTTAAATTTCACCCCAAATCACAGCACCTATTTACACCCGAGATGTTGATGTCATGATGAAAATCCAAACGAAGACCTGATTACTTTGGCTAAAGTAAGCTACGATATTGGCAAATATTTACATTATATGAGTGTGTATAATATATAATATAATAATAGATATGTAACTACACTAAATAATTATATTTTCACTATCCCAACAAAACCTATAAAATATAACTAGCGGCCCGCCCCAGCTTTGCACGGTTATGAAATATACATATAAACCTTCCTCTTCAATCACTTTATCTATTAAAGAAAACCGAATTAAAATCCGTTGCGTAGTTTTAAAGATTTAAGTGTACAAAGTTACATAGGGACAGAAGTAGCGACTTTGTTTTATACTTTGTAGTGATGTAGCTACGAACCTTAAAGCCCGGTGAAGTTGTAAAAACCGCGAGGTTGGCAACACAATAGTCATTCATAAAAAAAAGCTACGAGCCATCTCAATCACGTCAGCTTTTAAACAAAACATTCCGTATCGAAATTGATTAATCCATGATCAAATCAAAAGTTATGATGCCACAGATAGAAACGCACACGCACACAGGCACGTCAAACTTATAGAACCCCTCTTTTTTTAGAATGCTAAAAAGCCATCGTAAGGCTATGATTTAGAAAATAGGCGGGTTTTTTTTCTTTTGTCGCTATTAAACAGTAAAAATCCGCACACAAACCATTTTTTTTTAATTTAAGTACGAGTATTTAGCGAATCACTGCGACCTGCCTTGTAACCGCGTCTTTTATTAGTTAAGTTAAACCGAAAATCTTTTTAATCAGCAAGGTTGGAGTTTGATTTCCGATGGAGGTAGACATTTTTGTGATGAACTAGATGTCTGCATTTATGAGTCTAGATGTGTTTTAATTTGTTCTGGTATTTATTTAAGCGTAGCGTATTGAGTAGTAATACTACTTAATATTATACACGAAACCGCAGAGCGCGAGCATAGAACTACTGGTTACTTTAGGGTTAGGTTAAATTCATTTAGTTTTTTTATGGGTATAAATTATTTATTATACTAAATCATATCAGGGGGTCGCATATGCTTACTTTATGTCTGGATAAGCGTAGGACACGCGCAGAGAACATGCATTTGTGTCTCCTCTGCTTCAAGGCAAGACATACCGTAAATGTCTGAAGATGTTATTCAATTGTTAAAACGTTAGTTAAGTAAGTAATTGTTGAAAAGATAAAAATAGTTACACCTTTATTATAGGTTGACCTTTTAGAATAATATCGTGTTACAACCTTTAATAAAAATATTAATAACTAGACGAATCGACGATCTTCATACCGTTTGATGTTGACAGCTATACTTATAGCTGTTATTGTTTGGGAAAATTGAAATATTGGTTTTCCAACTTGTATTGTATTTGTACTGCTCGAGTTTTTGAGTTGCGCCTTTTTATATTTTTTACATATTACAGATTAAAAATAAAAAAAACACGATGAGCACTAAAATCTCGTAGCCTCTATACTTATTTTTTTCATGTCAAATAGCTAATTAAACGGGGTTTTGAGATGAATACAAAATATATAAAATGTTTTATTTAGATACCTTTTAATAAATAAATGCTTCATTGCTGCGGGAGAGACTTGTGCTTTGAGGTATTTGAAGACAATAATAACAGTTGATTACTATAAAATGTAATCCATTATAACATATCGATTCGGAAAGGCTGTTTTTTCGAATCTGGTAACACGATGTTGACATGTATCTACATAGTAGAGTTTATAGCTGTTAAAAGTAAGACTATTATTTTTATCTCTATTTAATACTATAACATTTGCGACATTTGATATATTGAATGAATATGTATGCCAGTTGAGGTGTATGTAGTAGTAAAAGAAAAAGAATAAAGACAACTGACATTGACAACATTTGTTCTAAAATCTAAAAAAAGTAAATGATATTGTGAAACATATATAAGAATACAAAGTAAATCCAAGTTTATTGAGTTTGAAAAGAAACTTTAATAGATGAAAACTCCTAAGAATATGAAGCTTTTGCTTATAGACAATTAATTTTCTTGTTAATCTTGATATTGCACCTTTTTACTAGTAGTAGGTCCTTCCTCAAAAAATGGGAACTTGACAATGCAAATGTAACTAGGTGTCACGAAGCTTATAGGTTTCATCTATAAACTTCTTGCTAGATATACAAATGCGATTTACAGTGACCGAGATTAGCGCCATGGATACAAGTAAAAAACTGGTTAGCATTTATTGTCGTTACCTATTGCAATTTATGGCATTAACGTTGTTTGAATGTATATCAGAATATAAGGGGAAGGTTGCGATCATTGGACCGGCTCTTTCATTGGACCACCTAATTTTTTCAAAAACTATGCATGTCACAGCAAGTTGAATGCGTTCATAGGAAACAGTACTGATACCCTTGTCCCCCCGCTAAACCTAAGTGCGCTCGAGACGCGTGGCAAGTAGTGACGGGAGTTAGCGGTGACCGTAATATAAAAACCGTGCCATCAAAAAAATGATGTACGTAGTATTGTATTTCTTCATATTTGATGATTTTATTATATCAAGTAGTAAATTCATCTGTGCTCACATAGACTATGAAGTTTTGTAACAAATTTTGCACGATTTTTAATACCTGCTTTCGTTCTGTTTTTATACCTAGTTTCCATCAATGGACCACCATGGTGACGCCACTATTGGACCAGTCCAATCAAAGAAACTTAATGAATTACCTATTTTCACTTAGTATAATCCTAAGAAATGTTTTTGACTTTGTGAATTTCGTTTACATTTACTTGATACTCATAAAAAAATTAAATATATGTGTGAACTGCAGCAATATCGGAAATGCAATATCAAAATCAACAAAGACCTAAAGATTTTCGTGTTGTGTAGGTATATTAGTATTTAACGTATTTGATACTTACCTAACTTTTTGCTACAATTAGACTTTATTTCTATATTTCTGAATGTCGGCAGAGAAAGAAAAGAGAAATATTATTGTTGGAATTAAACTAGTACGAATCGTTAAGAAAAATACTATTGGAATAAACGAAGCGAGTCGAATCCATGGTTTACCAAAAGCTACATTAAAAAGAAGATTGAACAGGAAAAACAAAAAAGCTTTCGAAGAAGTAGAATATTATGATTGTTACAAAAACTATTGAATAAAAAAATATTTTTTATATTGTGTTTCACTTAGTCACCTTCATTGGACCGTTAATACAAATATTTCTAAGTCCAATGATGGCAACTTAGTGGTCCATTCAAGGGAACGGTGGTCCAAAGAAAGCAACACCTCATTGAAGAGTTATGTTAGTATATTTCTAAAACCTATCAACTTTCATTACCAATAATTTGTATACCATTAATTTACATACACAGCATCATATTCCCTACAATTGGTTTTTATTTTTCGATGATGTTTCATGAGTAATTTCTCATGAAATATCATTTCATGAGAAATTGATATTGATAAATTTAAGTGGTCCAATCATAGCAACCTTCCCCTATGTATAATTTGATCATTCAAGGTCAAATACAACGAAATCTGTCGAGATATTCTAAGATAAAGGTGTAACAAATATACGTACCTACACAAACAAACTTTTAATAATAATAATAATAGTAAACATCCTTGAACAAGTCACACGAATTGAATCTAACCCCAAAGTAAGCAAATTATATGCTTGTGTTATGGGTGTTAGACAACGATACCAATACATAGAAATACTTAAATAGATACCAGAATAAATTTAATAAACACCCAGACCCGGAAATGCAGACATCTAAATGTTCATCACACGAATGCCTGCCCCCGTCCGGAATCGAACCCGAGCCCCGCGGTCGGTCGATGTAGTTAGGCGTGTACGCTAGCAACTCGACCTTAAGATTTTAAATATTTAGCATACTGTGTGTTTTACTAGTTAAACTTAACGTTTTTTTTTAATTTTATTTATTTTGCTATTTACGTATCCATGTCAATTTATAAAAAATAGTGGTGTTCTAGTTTTTATTAAAGAAAGGCAATCAATTTTTTTATACTTATCTACTTAAAAAATAAACTAAAACACGTATTATCATTAACACGTAATTTTAATAGACTTATCTCTGTTGTCCGTAAGTAAATAAGACTGTACATAATATGTAAGTAGTTATTGAATTATTATTTTTTAATCGAAACCGTGATCTATTGTTTAGTTAGGGCATAAGAATGCTTGTTGTGTAGTTATACATACATAGGTACGTGTGTTTAATCAAATTTTTAAACATCAAAGAAATGTAACTGTCAAAAGTATCACTAACCTTTAGAATATTTCGAAAATCTCACACGTGCGTATTTTAAAGCTAGAACTAAAAATACGCGGCAAAGCTTGCCAAGTGCACTGAACTGTCACAGACTAAATTATGACTGTAGTACTTCACGGTAACTGAATACAGTATTTATTTATTTACTCGTAAAGTTTAAAAAAGCTGTAGACGCGCGACTGAACCGCGAAATCCACTCAAAATGAAAATCGTAAAGCGTGATCTGTTTCAATATGTCAGATGTCAGAACTGCTGGCATCTGCGCAGTGTATCTTGAGCTGTATGCGTAGTGAACTTTGACCGTAAAAAGTATAGAAATAGGAATACGTAAAAAGTCAAATTTGTCAGAGATGACAGTTCAATTTACGGGATGAAATCCCTTTGATATTTTTGGAAAGGATTACATTTTTATATTGATAAACTTTTTGGGTGAAAAGAATGAACTTTTATTCTTGGTTTACATGACAACAACCACGACATTCAGGTCGGGTGCAATTTTGTAATGGAAATAAAGTATAGTAAAGTATAGCCTCTGTGGTCTAGCGGTTGAGGTGTTGGACTTGACTGCATGAGGTCCAGGGTTCGAATCTCGGGTCGGGCAACAAAAAAAATTGCTTTTTCCAATTTTCTAATAAAAAAGATGTTGCTTGGGGTTGGATATATGTCCTTTTGGCGATAGGTTTGCCACCTATCACATCTTGGGACTTAGAGTCTTCGACTAGAAGTGGGTGCCCTGGTTGTGCCTCTGCCTACCGCTACGGGGATATGGGCGTGAAGAATTTTTTTTTTTAGAATTGGAACGGGCTTCATTTTTCAGTCATTATCAACCAAATGATAGTGATATTAATCACTTTGTCACTACGAGCCAACCACCACCGATATAATAATATTTCCTCTTCGAATACCTTGAGTGTGTTCCATCAAGGCGTTTTCATCTACCAATACCGAATTATAAATTTTATCTATCGCACATCGCAACTGCACAAATCTTTAAATTTTCCCCGTGTTGGTCCGGGCTCCTTTGTAGAAAGACCATCTGCCTTCCTTGCCAGGCAGCTCTTAAAAGGCTATGCTCGCCTAGCTTACCGTCACTAACAAAGTGACACCTGACTAGGTGGTAAAGCTTAGCAGCAACTCGCCCGTATTGGTACCACCGTCTTACCTATTCCTGCCGCCATAACGTCATGACGTGTTCCGGTTCGGAGGGTAAGGTAGCCGGTAATCTTACTTTTGCTCGAGGCCTAACATCCCGGGCTCAGGTTGACAAAGCACCGTTACCACCTTTGGTGTCTCTAGGCAACGTGAATTTCTTACCTGATGGCTTTTATTATTTGCGACCTTTAAAACAAGAAAGTTTGATTCCTTTGTTTTTTATCTTTCTATCAACCATAGCCCAGGAAATTGATCACTTTGTATACAATTTAACTCTTAGATTAAATCTTGAAGATGGACAAAGTTTATTTTTGAGGTAGTAACACAGACAATTTTATATTTCTTTGCTTACAACAGCTTTGCTATCAAGTTACCCATGTAACAACTACAATTGGGTAGTAGTAAGACGGGTAACAAACACAATATTTTCATTCTAACAACTTACAACTGCAGTAGCAATAACGGGAAATAATTTACCCGTATAACAACTATAGTCACTTGGTAGTAAGATGGGCAATTTAGTATTTCCCTTCTTACAACTTACAACTGCAGTAGTAAAAACGAAAAAAAATTTACCCATCTTACTACTGGTAGTAACATTGGTAGTAACACGGGCAACAAAGGGTCATATGAACCTATTAAAGAGGCCATGTGACGTTTATGTTATTACCGAACGTAGATTATACACACTCACTTTCAAATCCATACTTCGCCTACCCTAGCATAAATATCAATGTTGATGATATTACGTTTTAATTCAGAGGTAACACATTAAGTCATAAAGTCTCTATCATAAACAAACGAAACAATGGCATGTCCTGGTATATAGCAGTTTGACTTTTCAAACGAGCTCAAAAAAAAGTGGCAGTTCTCAATTCAGCCAGTAAGTATGTTCTTTTTTCTGTAAGTACAACGATTTCACCGAGGTTTCTGAACCATTTACGTAACTCTTTTTGTGTTTGATGCGAAATAGTTTCGAATTGGTCCCATAAAAATTTGATTTAGGTAGGCCCTTCAGTTTTTCCTTTATGAGCATTATTTTATCTACTTTCACCTATCCCGATGTCTATTTTAAAAAATTGAATCATATCAGCAATAAACTAAAAAGTGTTGAAAAAAAAACAATGTTAAAAAATCGACTTCAAAACTAAAAATTAAATAATAGTAAAGATTTAATATTAATTATATACTTCTATAATTTATATGTGTTATTTACTGATTGGTTTGATGTCGGTGTCAAGGCGATTTAATACTTACCTACTTATAATACAATTATTAGTTTAAGGTTTGTCACCGACTTCAGACCTATTAGTAAAATAACACATATAAATAATAGGTAGTAAATAATTAATATTAAATCTTTATTATTTTTTTGGTTTTGAAGTCGGTTTTTAACATAGTTATCGTATGTACACTGATAAAACATTTATTTAGTAAAGATCGTTCTTATCCCGCGTTATTTGTGATCAGGTTTACCAACAAGAATTGGTTAAACTCTCTTACAAATGTAATTACAATGACGTTAGGCCAACTCTTTTGCTCACAATATGACCGGGTCTTCATAAACATTTTGCTAGCCATTTACAAGCTCTTGCCAGAAACCAAACTTAGTCCAGGTTCGCTAGTCACCGAATACTGTGAAGAAGGTCAGAACCTAGGTGAGTCATTTTCAAATTTGTTGGGTCGTTATCAAATTGTTGTTACAAAACTGTTGCAACAAAATTGTAGTAAAATGGACCAAAGTAACCAAATT
>NJDD01006066.1:85484-129579 GCA_002245505.1 Calephelis nemesis | reverse complement strand
TATAGTATCGAACCACTTTTTATTGATATAGGCTTTCCGTTACACGTTGTATATAGCATATGGAAACTAACGTGATGCTCTAGGTGCACATCATCTGATGCTACATCACTCTAAGGCTCTTGAATATGTTTTTTATGATATTGGAAGGCAAACAGACGGATTTCGTGATGGCAAGAAATTCTAGCCGCCTCGAGACAAAAGGTGGTAATGGTGCGTTGCCAACCTTAGGCCTCGAGCAAAAGTAAGTTTATAGGTTACCTTATCCTCCAAAGCGAACCACGGCAACACAGAGGCGGATTAAATGTAGAGAGCACCCAAGGCAAATACCTCGTTGGCGCCCCTCTATTAGAGATAGCTAGGTAGACCAGGACACGTGTACTTAGGTATGAATGAAATATGTGATGAGAGTGAAAAAAGCAATGGACAGAAGGAACATGGACATCCATGATGCCCTTCTAGAATCAGATCTAACTGTGTATGTGTTTTGACATAGGTGTATATTAATTTCGTTAGTTTCATTTAGTTCAAAAACTTCCGCGCTTGCGCCTCTTTGTAATCTCGCGACCCTAGACACATGCCTACTTTGCCTTAGGGATAGTACGCCTCTGCGGCAACAGCAAGTGCTAACGTTATGGCGACAGGAATAGGAAAAGCGGTGGTACTAGCTCGGGCAAGCCGCTGTGAAACTCTACCACCTAGTTAGATATCACGGTGTTAGTGACACCTTCAGCTCACGGTTCATCATGATACACTGAACAGGAAATTGCGCTACTACAGAATTACGATTAAATTATTTTATAAAAAAATTAAGGTTTTACTCTTGATCCATTTTTATTTATTGTACCTACTTATATAAAAATGATGATGACTTCTAGCCTGATTACGAAAGTAGGTATGGTAAGATATTTAGTTGTTTGCGAATAACACTTCGGATTTTTTAACGATTTTGAAAAAGTCCGACTCCTATATTTTTTTATCTAAGTTAATCGATTTCTCCGTCATTTTAAAAGTAACTGATCGATTTAAAAAAAAAAAAATATTTGAAAGAGCGTACATTCGGTGGTAGAGTGGGACCATCGCGACCAAGTCTGGATCTGATCATAAAATCTCAGGTAAATTGGAGAAAATACTTAATTTTTGTATTTTAATTCGATGTAACGCATCTTTTTTTGTTCTGGTTTTGCTAAGACTACGAAATATGTTTATCACAGTAGCTTAAAACGTACGCGTACTTTTTCAATACGATTGAACATATTAAAATAATTTGGAGTTGGAAGATAATGTCCAATAAATAAGTACCTTGAACTTGTATGCCACACCAGACACCCAATCCGTGATACTGGTTCGCAGTAGCCTGATCTTCTCGTCTCTTCCGAGCGTAATACGCACGTTTACTCAGGTCCTCCTACAACATTTTATCATTATCATTTATCATTTATCGTTGTTTCAAAACGGTACTTAAAGAATTTCGTCAAATAATTTTTGAATCCAAATATTTTATTAGTCTAGTTGGTACTAATCCTATGTTTGCCTTTTATGAGTTAATAGACGAAGAAGCAGGTCCATTCTATACAACGGGATCTGGTCTTCCAGACCAGACCTACAGACCTTCCAGACCTTGAGTGACCGTGTAAGCAGGTCTATTCTACACAAGGGGATCAGGAAGAACACGGGGCTGAAAACAGTCAAATAGATGATACTGTTACAACTTTACATTGTTATCTGGGTAGGTTAATCTCATGGTATATAAAAAAAAGTATCTTCACGCCCAAATCCCCAAAGAGGAGAGACAGAGGCACAACCAGGGCACCCACGACTAGCCGAAGATACTAGGTCACTAGGATACTAGGTGGGTAGGATAGGTGGTATATAAATTTACGGATATTCTTTTATGTCAAAATTTTGTACCCGTAAAAACGGTGCAATGACAACCAATACATAAATTATAACCTAAGACTTACCTCAACAGTCTTTGGCAGCATAGTGACATCAGCTTCCATGTTGGAGTCTTTAGAATTTAGCAATGGACAAGCTTCCAGAAGTTTCTCGAGTGGTAATTGGGGTTCTTCTGTCTCTTCCTGCACTCTGCTGTACGGTACAAGGAAACCCCAACCCTCTGCCTTGATATGGTGGAGGGGATAACCTTCCCAAGACAAACGAAGTAATTTTGGGGTTATCTAAAAGTTTTCATTACTTGAAATAATTGTAACGAAATAGTTTTATTAAGTTTTACTTTTATTTCTAACACCAGCCAACCCGGCAAATTTCATTTCGTCAGTCATCTCTTATTAGTTTTTATGGGAACTTAAACATTCATGGTATGTATACTCAACTGTGAATGTGTCAAAAAAAGGAGATAGAATTTAATGAGGATATATTTCATCAAACAAAAGAAAAGATCGCATCGCGCGTTTATGTATTATAGCCAAATTTTATTTTGTTTTCTTTCTCTCCCACGGGGACCCCTTAAGTAAGCGTTTTAAAAGTCACCTATAACCTACCTAGTAACATAAAGTATACGCCAGCTACAATTCGTCACGATCAATTTAGCAAATACTGCGTGCATCACTGCCGGAAAATATGCAGTGAGACAAACAGATAGGCAGATTATTTTAAAATTAAATTGGGATAAAATGCAACTTGTGTTATTCGAGCATGTAGTTTACTTTGTAAATGTGGCACGGATTAGGTGGCAAACGAGCAAGCAGTTCACCTGGTGCAAAGTGATCTCCGCTGCCTACGAACAGCTGTAACACAGCTGAAGCTGCTCATTTCTGACAATAGTGTTGCTGTCTTTTTAAAAATAAATAAGCTCTTTTCTTAAAGGTAGGTACTCAAATCGTAATGTTTCGGAAAAATTGCCGCTGGTAATAAATCCCACAATGTTGTAGTGCGGGGACAAATAAGTCAACGGAAACGCACAGTAGACAAACGCCATGTATGAAGATAGTAGAAGTAAAATTGAAAATGTATTAATCTAAAAAGGTGTGTAGTCGTACACCAGGTATAAATGAAGTTCCTTCGGCTATAACCGTAAAATCGACACAATTCATGAGTATGTACTATGCGTTGGCGGGATAAGTAGTAATAGAGAGAGAGAAGGGATGAGAGAACGAAAAGAAAGGGGGAGAAAGAGAAAGGTATTATATACTACTCGCTTAAGTATACGACTGTCGCGCCTGCGCACGTCTTATTAGTCTTAATTATTATTATATTTACGGTTTTTACTATCACATTTTTTTCAGTTAGATCGCGCAGAAAATCTCTATCTCCTCCAAGCCTGCCGTAAGGAACTTCGTTCCAAAAAAAAATGAAACGATTAATGCACTTAAAACATAAATACTCGCAGCAAAGAGGATGCAAAATGAGATATCTTCCCCCGTGTTGGTCCGGGTCCAATGACTCAAATAGACGATCTGCCTCTCTGCCAGGCAGGCAGTTAAAATATAGGTTATTGCTAACAAGAACACTGGAGGTAGAGTGCTATGCAGCAACTAATCCGGGTAGGGACCCACCGCCTAAACTATTCTTGCCGCCATAATCATTCTGTCATGTTCCGTTGGCCGGGATGTTGACCACAGGACGGTTATCGCTTACAATCAGGAGAGTCTTGGCTCTCTGGCTTGTTTGCTGACCTTCAACACAAAAAAAAACGACGGGTTGCACTCTGGGAGTGCTGGAAGAAGTGAAAACTTGCATATTAACGTTGTGCATTTTTGTCAATTTGGAATGGTTAGGGAATAATTTCGCACGAATTGCTTTATCAGTATGAAAGTACTATCATTTATTTGGTAGAATACAATATTCATTTATTGCGCTATCGTACACAAACATGACAACACGAACATTCGCGCAAGCGCCCTGCGCCGTCTTACGAATTTTCGATCAGGTCACGTATCCTTAAGCGAGTTTAGAAGTTTTTACCCATTCCAAAAAAAGTGCGCAACGCCGCTAAAGAAGTTTCCACTTCAAAAACTCAAAGAAATCTAACCTGCATGCTAGTAGTTATATTATTAGCACCTGGCGCCCAACCTGGATCATTGGTCGGTTTCCTACACAACTTCCTGTACCAAGCAGGATAACCCGCCAAATACGGTCGTTTCACTGGCAACGCTTTACCCAACGCATATAAATACTCAAACTTTTTACTAAGGCGTTTTAAATCTTTAGTATCTATGTCATTCTCCACGTGATCGACACTATTTATGTACTCCATATTCAAAACATCATAAATATCCTTTGACTGTTCATTTGTAGGTTTATTTTCAGAATTTGATTCAATTTCAGAATCGATTTTTAAATTAGCTTCAACAGTCTTGACTTTTTTAACATTTTTTTTCAAGTTCAAAGATTGAGTAGACCAATCTTGATCCCACATCCACAGATCCTGCTTATATGCTTCATTTTCCATTAAACGACATGCTTCGTCTGCTTTTAACGATAACAATTGACGAGATTCTAATTTGAAATCCTCAAAGACTGTTTCCGCGGAGTCAATGTATTGTTGCCAATTAGAATTTACTGGTAAATATGCAGATCCTAAAATGTTAATATTTCATTAACTTAAAATTAATTGGCAAAAGAATTGTACAAATACACATTATGAATAACTATGTATTTTCTTAAATAAAGTCACTGGTGACTTGTGGCGCTCTTTGGAGGAGACCTATATCCAGTAGTGGACGTCCTCCGGCTGATGATGATGATGATGAAATAAATAAAAGAATTGAAGTTTCTTGACAAATTAATCTAACGCCAAAGCAATCAAATTACATGTCTTTGTTAGTGGTCTTAGACAACAATACTAATACATAGTACACAATTTAAATAGATACATGACACATGCCTCACCCCGTCGGGAATCGAACGCGAGCCTCATGCTTGGTTGGCGGAGTAGGGGTGTACGCTAACAACTCGAACAACGAGGAGGATATATGACATTAGCATCCATGAGTATTTCCACACGTAAAAAAAGGCTATTTAAGATTGGCTTACTACGCAACCATTACTATTTTTCAATTTTCAATAATTAATAAATAGAACTTGGCAAAAAAACTTCAGAAGGCCAACCTCTATCTGTGGATAGGTTATATTATTATTATTGGCCAATATTATTATTGGCCATAAGAGAACTTTCCTTAATACTTCAAATTCATTAACCACATTGTTGGTGGAGCGCGTTTGGACTTGCTGTACATTATATTGGCGCGTGAAGTTCTCGTTCATTAAACAATAACCTATAGTTGTACATACTGTAACGTCTGACAATCCAGTAAAGTCAGTCTGTCATCTTCAATATGTTTAAAAATACTCACCCAACTCCAACATGCCGGCCAAAGTTACGGGATGGGGGAACCTCTCCAAGAACAACGGTAGTAGTTCTCTTAGCACATTGTGTGTGGCGACCACATCGTTAGCACAGTAGCTCATCAGCTCTTGGAAGTTCTGATGTACATCCTCCAGAGTGCCTTCCACAAAAATATCCCTTGTGGCTTTGTCGACGGGCGTTCCACAGTACAACTTGTGTACCTGGAAAATTAGTCTTATCCTATTACAATAAAAACTAGAACAATAAAATAGTTTATTTAACGTTAACCATACAAAAGGTACTTGTGAATCGTCTCATATAATACTTAAATCTACTACCGGATCGGAATGCGGCCACGGACTGAGAGGATCCACGGAGAAACTCAGGCTTATCGTTTTCCCTTACTTTAAAATATATATTTTTAAGACATTGGAAGGCAAACAAGCAGACGGATTCTCTGATGGTAATAAATTCATGCCGTCTAGGTGGTAATGGTGCGTTGCCAACTTGAGGCTGGGATGCCAGGCCTCGAGCAATAGTAAGTATAAAGTCTACCTTATCCTCCGAACCGGAACACGTCAACGGCAAACGCTGACGTTATAGCGGTAGAATATACAATAATTAGAGTAATAACACATTACATTTATAAGAGGTCAACCTCTTAACTGCTAAATATTCAGCAATGGCAATAACCTTTTTTATATAATTTTGATACTTTTCTTAAAATGACTAAAGACCTTCTCATCTTTCATATAATCGAGAAGTTCATTGTAAAAAGGTATACATTTGCCCATGAAAATACTATAACCTATCACAAAACGCAGAGGAGATTATTTATCAATAATTTCAATTACAAAGTAAAGGAATACTATATGCACTTACTAAGAGCCATTAAACTATAACTTTTTATCTTTGTTAATGTTTTTGAAAACCTAATTAAAAATGGCAATCCACCTTTGAGTACAAAACAGGGCTTGTTAACATTTCTTAAAAAATCGAAATTGTTTATTTTGTTTCTAAATTTAATATTTGACTTGCAATAATTATGGAAAGTCCTATGAACATCCTTCTGAATTTGTAAACTAATTATTGAATATCCATAAGATAAAAAAAAACTTAACCACTAATTACGAAACCTCGATAGCTATTGAACTTATTACCTTAAAAATTAACGGGCCCTGTGTCACAACAACTCAGATCCTGTTAAATTAAAAGGTTTGACATCTCTAAATCACGCCACTCAATCTAGCATCGTCTTTTACCACGAACTGCGTTTACTGAGCAAACTAAAATATTCTAGTGAAATCTTTATGATACTCCTTCAGATTTATTCGGCACCAACGTAATACTTAGGGTCAATTAATGCTTTTGGCTGTGAGTTTGGAATAACAGTGTAGACTATAGCACGATTTTACCTCCGTTAAACTGTTTAGTGAGCTGATCTCTTTCCAATCTTCGTCGGATGGGTCTGGTTCTAGGGTCTTTGACTTGAGAATAGTTCTCTGGTAGCTCGTGACGCCACTGACACATGTATGCATCGACATTGTATCCATAAAGCGTACTCCTGGAAAAAAATTCTAAATGTATTTAAAAGTAAGCAATAAGAAAGTTAGCGTAAGGGGTTGTAGAAACGTCAGTACTTAATACCGTTGCTTGTGACGGTTATGAGGGTAGTTTTGCTGGCAACCTTGAAGTCTAACTCATATATGACAATGACAACTAATCGTTTTAGTCCGGGTCCCCTGGGTAGAAGAGACCATCTGCATCAATGCCTGGTAGCTCCGAAAAGACGAGCATTGGTTCATTACCAACTAGACCATTGGTAAACTGCTGTGCATTAACTTGTCCGGGTAGGGATCCACAGCCTGACTTATTGCTAACGCTATAATGAGACTGCTCCGGTATGGAGAATTCGATAGCCAGGAAACTGGCACATTAGGCCTGACACCTCAGTCACACAATAGCGATGCAACTATACCTATATTTAGGCCAGGACTGTTTCTCACCATTGAGCAGTGAGCTTGTTTGATGTCTTATACCTTAAAAAATGACATTATAAGGCCTCAAACTGGATCTCATCGATTTGCGGGGCTCGGGCGCGGGCGAGGCGAGCTATGCCCGAACTCGATGTCAGCGGCCAGATCGCTCCGCCCTCGCTCCGGTGATATCCAGTTCACTTCAATACGAACCTATGTGTTAGATCGCGCTGCAATCGCTGAGATTCAGTTTGAGGCCTAAGAACTAAACTATCTCATTTTGAAACTGTAATACGGTTTATCCCTTCCCTTTGTGATAGTTACAAAGCTTTTCATCAAACGGGCACATATCTAATCCGTTTTGAGCTGTAGTTTTCGAAATATACCTAACTGAAAACTACTAGTGGGCTGGTTATAACATTTATGTTGGAGCATCTCGGAATCATTAGCGAATTTAACTTTCGAAAAAAAATATCAAATAACAACATAGTAATGTGTGTGATGATCTGCTGGAGCTGAAGAAAATAGGTTCTTGCACTCTATCTTTTTTGGTAGTCTAAGATAACTTCTTACATAGTTGGATAATTTTTATAAAAATTTGCAAAAAAAATCGAAAATTTCTATTATAATGTATGAAGAAAGGCTCACTAAAGTTTATTATTATTAAAGATTAATCGATTTTTTCATAGTCATATATTTTTTCACATTCCTAAATCGTAAGTTAGATTAATTCATTAAATTTGTCCAGATATAATCATTAATTTATATATTTTAGAAGTACCTGTTTTATTTAACCAATACTGCTCTTTAATTTTGGATCTGTCATATGACACATTGTGTCCTATAACAATCCTTGGCCTGTCGAGATCTCCACAAGGTTTGAGTCCATCTGTTTCTAACGGTATTAGATCTTCATATCGCACGTGATCATACGACTGATGACTTTCGCCATTAGCAACAGGTGTACTAACCCAACTGTACCTGCAAATATTTGTTTAACATTCAACTATCAAATCACACAACCGGACCACAGGTAGCTGTACCTTTCTTGATATTGCTAAGTGATATGCAGCAGCTCATTCAGATTAGTATTACCTCCTTTCCTATTTTTGCCAGTATGGTGTTGAAGCTCGCCATCCTTGTGTACCCTGCTGGGAGTAAGCTAGCTAGATAAGAATCAGAATCAGAATAATCTTTATTCACATGAACCATACAAGTGGTATTTGTGCGCGTCGACATTTTTTAAACTACCACCGGATCGGAATCGCGGCCTCACACTGAGAAGATCCGGCGAAAGAAACTCAGCGGGCTTGTCTTTTTTTCAATAATAATATTTACAATATAATCTAGATTAAAATTACTAATTACAATCTCATTTTAACTTAAATAAAAGGTACAAAAAATTACATTACAAATTGCAGTGGGAGATTGAAACCTCTATTCCCAAGCATGTTCATCTTCCAAATACTCTGAGACCGTATAATAGCCTTTTTGATATAATTTTGCTTTGATACATTTTTTAAACTTATTTATAGGTAGATCTCTAATACCAAAGGACAGCTTATTGTAGAAACGTATACATTGACCCAAAAAGGATTTACTAATTTTACTAATTTTAACATACATTAAGTTTTCATAAATGTATTGGGAACTGAAGGTTAAAATATTTATTTCTTTGAATTTTTCTCGGAGGGAATCCCTTACTTTAAGATTATAAATAGCTCTAATAGCTCTTTTCTGTAATACAAATATAGTATTTATATCTGCAGAATTTCCCCAAAGAAGTATCCCATAAGACATTAAACTATGAAAATAGCTAAAATATACTATTCGGGCCGTTTCAACATCAGTTAATGTTCTTATTTTTTTTAACTGCAAGAGGTAACATGGCTCAGACCAAGTTAAGCAAGTCCACCAAAATCACCAATAAAGGATAGTGCACGTTTGCGGAAGGCGCAACATGTCCAGCCGGGACAGAGTACATTGCAAAGCAAACTCAGGCGGCCACACAGCATAGAGCATTGTAGTTGCAGCTATGGACAGTTCTGACGAAGAACTTTCACCCCGGTACCTTTTTCTGGATCCTACCAATCTCATAACAACGGCTAACGCCAACCCTCTACCTAATCCCAACACAAACTCACAGAGACACTACAATACGCCGTCGCCGCTGATCACTTTGCTGCCCACATTTGTACCTTGTTTCTTGTACAACGATTGATTAGCTAAAAGTAGGTAAATGTAAATAGTTGTAAAAAGAGATGAAGCGGAGTGGAAATGTGGTTAACTTGTTACTGACTATATTTACATTCAGCTTATGTGTGTGTGTTTGTATCTACCTACTTAATTTAAATTAAGATAAAGACAGTGTTTATCATAGTGAAGTGGTCACACCGGATAAACCTATACAAGGTTTTAGGTTGTGGAGACAAATATAAATTATATGTTATTTTCTTAGATGTCAATAAATAAATAAAATAGGCACAAAAAATCCTATAAATCAATTTAGTCTGACCTGAGACTACAACCCAGGAGCTTGTATGTCTATATCAATAGTGGCAGTTTGAAATTTACATTGATGAAGGTTCTACAGATACACAATAGCTAATTTAATAATTGCATCTCTGAGTTATCTCTTGTCTTGTTATTTTAACTCTGAGTTGGCATTACAAAATTTAATATTTTGCAGACAACAATGACTTATTACAATAATTATTACGTGGGGACAAAATACATTAAAAATAAGCATCATTTATTTAAGCTTATTTTATTATTTTGTAAATAAATGGAATACCCTCTACAATGTTTTTTTGTAAATGACTCAACTGTAAGCAGGTTTCAGAAGATAGAAAATTGCGTAAATTATTTTAAATTGGCCAAGTGTATCTAACATAAATTTATTAAAAATTATAAATATGGGTAGTAGTAATTATTAGTCAAATTATCAGTTAAAACAAAGCAATACGCGCATATATTTTTGTCTAATTTTTTTAATTATTCATGCTGCACTGAATAATGGAGGTTAGCGGATCGAGCCTGGCAGAATAGTCCGACAAT
Organism: Calephelis nemesis; assembly: GCA_002245505.1. Taxonomy (NCBI): domain Eukaryota; kingdom Metazoa; phylum Arthropoda; class Insecta; order Lepidoptera; family Riodinidae; genus Calephelis; species Calephelis nemesis. The sequence continues at coordinate 119,238 of NJDD01006066.1, read as the reverse complement.
CGGGAACGAGGCTGGGCAGGATGCTGCTGTGCTGCCCGAAATAGTACGAGTGCTGCCTGTCTTGAATCGAACTCAAGCTTTATGGATGACCACTGCAGTAAGACGTAATCAAAAACTTACATACTATCAAAACAATCACACTTACATTAGGGTATTTCATTAAATCATGCATTATTTTTGGAATATAAAGTAATAATAACAATGCGTTATTGTATGGAAGCGAGAGTCAAGTATGTCAGAAAAAGTATGAAAGTAGGATAAATGTAGTCAAAATGAGAGCTCTACGGAAAATCTGTGTTGTAATGCTCGCTGATTTCATTCGTAATAGTAAGGTCTGAGAAAGAGTGGGATTAAAATAAAGTGTTGGTGTTAAAATGCGAAAGGGCATGCTCTACAGGCTCGGTCATGTGGAAAGAATGACAGATGAAAGATTGAGAAATGACATTCCACAATCAGATCACTCGGATATTAACCAAGGGTGGTGTCAAGAGTCTTTGAAACGGACGTGTTTGTATGATAAGGATAATGAATGTGAAGGAAGCCAGACAAGTTTATCAGGATTGTGAGGTGTGGCACTTGATACTCTAACCATAAGGGAATTGGTGTGAAGATATGTATGTATGTATTTTTGTAAATGTATTATTCCATTATGTTTATAATTTTAACTTACCAAGTTTCAGAAGATACAGCACAGGCCAATGTAGGCCTCTTGCCAGCTGTCATAAGAACCTCTACATCAAATATTAAGGCATTGTCTGGGGGACATAGTACTGGTGTAACTCCTTCTGATGTGTATTTGCTCCATCCTGGTTGTTTTGACCATTTCTGATTAAAATAAAAATTATACAAATATATCCAATTAGCAGTAACTTATAACTATGCCTCCATATCACTTTTACATGCTACATTTTCAAATGAAAACTTAAGCTTTATAAATAATCTTTTACATTGAAACAAAAATTTAACCAAAAGCAGTTCAGTAGCTTACAAGTTTATTCAGAATATAATTCATAGTATGAAATTTTTAAGTAATAGAGTGGAAGAGTAACATGTCAACAATATGCCTGTTGGGTAAATATGTTACTAAATATGGTAAAGAATACTCATAGAAAGCTTATGGGCTATGGTACCCCGTGAAACAGAAGATTAGTTAACTTCTGTGGCAATTATATAAATATTTGAAGCTCAGATTACCATCTTATACTACTTTACAATCGAGCCTATAAACTATCAAGCAATTTTCATTTCACTTCATCTAATAAGTTAATGCCTATAACTACAAGTCCATTGTCTTCTACTTAGTGAGTAGTAAGTGCCCTCATGCTTCTTTTTTCTAGTCTCAGTCTCATTGGGGGCAGATTTTTAGGGTAATATATTCTACTGATAAGATATCACACATATGTTTAACAATGGCATAATACAGTGTAACCTCCTTATAATGTCATCCTTTATAACGCTAAACTCCCTATAAAGTAGAAGTGTACACAACTTGGCTGGTTTGCGTTGACACCCATACATTGACACACTCTTTATAATGATACAGCCATTCTCTATTACTAAGAAATGTGTTCATATCTTGACAGTAAATACATATTTATTATCGGTATTATTTAAATCAAAAATTATTTATTTCTCTTACAAACAGTTTAACAGAATGTAATTCAAAACCAAATAACGAAGTAAGAGACTGGTGTCTGCAACTAGGATACCCTGTGTGAGCAGATCACCAGGCCCTACTTCAGATCATGGATACTATAGTATTTCTTTACACTCGTGTTAGAGAAACAGAAATTTATAATGATAACAAACAACACAAAAATAAAATTTTAGTAATAATACAAGTAAATTGTTATTAGTTTCATATTTCTACAAATACATAAACAACAAATCCTACAATTTAATTACAAATCATTAGTTAGTGTTTATTATTATAAGTATGTATATCCTCAAATTTCACTTTTTTTAAATAAAATTACAAAATTAATTGTTACTGAGTGTGTGTAAGTGTTTGCCCGTATGTGAGTGTGTATGTGTAAAAAACGCTTAAGAGGGTGTATAAGACGTGTGTGTATGTATAAAAGCGACCGCTTGTACTGTGTGATTTGAGTGTAGGGGCGTTTATTATTGTTTATGTGATACAAATAAAACAAGTGTGCAAAATGTATGTTTGGTAGAGGTGTATAGAAAAGAATTTATACAATTGTTTTGCAAATTTTTTTTATGCATGTTAAGACATTCATAATACAGTTTTTAATAGTAGTTCAGTTTCATCATAGGATAGTGAGGACAACCAAGTAGATACCATTTGTTTACATTTATATTTGGTAAGATTGTAAATGTTTAGCCTGGAATTGATTTTGTTATATAAGAATGTGCTGAGGAAACAAAAGAATTTATGGGAGAAAAATGATTTAAAAATTGACACAGGCAGAATTCTTTGGTTAGATCGTTTATTTGATCTAGCCTCATGTGGTATACTAGAATGTGTTTTAAGTATAACATGCAATACAAATAGCTGGCGTACGGTAAGTACCTGACATCTATACATAGTATAAAGCAAAGTCGCTTTTCGCGTCTGTCTGTATGTATGTATGCGTATATCTTTAAAATTACGCAACGGATTTTGATGCGGTTTTTTCAATAGGTAGAGTGATTCAAGAGGAAGGTTTATATGTATAATAACATGCTTCATATATTAGAGAACCACTGATAATTTCAAGATTTCTACTGCGAAGTCGTAAATAAACATATTTTTTTGCGCTTGCATTGCAAACGCTGGCTGAACTCTACGAGATAGATCAAAATAATGTACTAAGTATTGTTTACCCTAAAAATGTCTACAAAAAAGTTCGCGATGGTATATGTTTATCTCTTAGGGATAACTTACAATAACCAATTTTTATCCTTTACTTTTTACAAAAAATAATGGCCTATTTACGAAGCGATTTAAAGCAATACAGTATTAATCCTTATCTAATTAAGTATCTTAAATATATTTTACATTTAATATAGAACAATAGCCCTTTATAGCATGTAAATTAAACTAATAGTTTCGGAGATATTACAGGTTTAAAATATAGGGACATAGCGGTTGCGGCGATACCGGCTGGCCGGCTGGTACTTTAAATTAATGTTTTTTAGTACAAATGATTAAACACGTATTTCAGGATTTTTCGAAATTCACCCCCATTGGGGGTTAAAGGGGGTGGCTAAGTTTGTATGGGAAATTTAATTCTATTGAAATATTTTGCGTGACACTGAAATAATGCTCTGCAATACAAATTATGAGATAAATATCTAAGCATTTTTTGAAAATCAACCCCTATGAGGGTAAAAGGCGGTGGCACAATTTGCGTAGGAAAAATGTTTAACAGTAATTTTTACCATAACTCCACAACAATGAACCACGTACATCAGTTTATCATTCACGAAAAACACACAAAGAAATTATGATGTACTTACATAGTAGTAAAATTGGTTAAAAATCCCTACTTCCCTACTAATATTATAAATGCGAAAGTAACTCTGTCTTTCTGGCTGTTACGCTTTCACGCCTAAACCAGTGAACCAATTTTGATAAAATTTGGTACAAAGATAGTATAGACTCTGAGGAACAACATGGGCTACTTTTTGTTGCAAAAAATAGGGAAGAATGGGTAAAAAGAGGGGATAAATGTTCATATGGAAATTCGTCATTTTTATAGTTGTAACAGTGAAACTTGGTATTTAGACACTTTATATTTAGACACTTTATGATAAACGAAAGAATAAAGGCTTCTTTTTATCACTAAAAAATGAGGGAGAATGGGTAAAAAGAGGTAATGAATGAAAATCGTTGTTTGTTCGAAAGGGTATATTTCAGAGGTTGTCCCATGGTGACCAGGTGAGGATCTGATGATGAAAACCTGGGGAAGTCTAGGGAAGCTCAAAACAAATGTTGGCAAGAATAGTGTTTTTGTGGATTATGATGTCTTGCTAGCATTCGAAAATGGTTACTCCATACTCAGACTCAACAGACTTGCGGAACAGGCTGACCGTTAAATGTCTTTGAGGGATTTGGAGATATTTACACAGACGCAAGGGAGAAGATCGGCCAGCGTTCAGCGTCAAGCTCAAAGTAGAATCATTTTCATATTAATTGGAAAAATTATTAAAAAATGTCAGCATTGTGAATACTTAAAATTCAAAGATGAAACGCAGGGTTGTGTTAATGGTAAAATATTATTACTTTTGCTTGGTGAACCACCTGAGCCGCTAATTTCTCTTATATTGTGCAATTCTGATGAATCTCGAAGATTTTTAGCAATATGCGCAAATGCAATGATTGTTTTCAAATGACGTCGTTTGGAGTAGGTAGACACATCATTATGCCAGGATGTTCTCCCACATTTTTCTGTGCAAGGTCAAATTTATCACAGAATCGGTTCATACTTATATTAAAAAGCTGAAGAGTTTAATTTTATTGCCACAATTTCTAAATGTGGGTTTCTGAAGATATCCCCGAAGGGTTAGTTCTGCCTAACTGCACAACCAGAGCACTCACGACTAGCCGAAGACATTAAGTCCCACAATGTGGTAGTTGACTGTAGCCGGGCACTTATCCAATCCCGAGCAAGTGGCAACGTTACTTTTAGTAGAAAATTGAAACTTCACATTTTTTATTTGTTTTTTTTTTGTTGCCCGTACCGGAAATAGAACCCAAGATCTCAAGAAGTAATTCCGAAGACGGACGGTTAGACCTCAGAGACGATATGTATATTTCTAAAATTTCGAAAAAAAATCTGTCAGAGGTTTCCATAACTAATTTTATTTTATTTCACAGGATTAACTTATTTAATTTCACAGAATTTGCCGAAGTGCAGATAAAACTGTAAACACCATAACGTATTCCTACGATTTATCTGAGGTGAAATTAGAAAAGAGAAAGTGTATGTTCAGTTTTGACAACAAAATGGCTGAATTGATTTTAATATTTACAAAAAAATAGATGAAACTTTGGATAGCGATATAGGCTACATTTCATCTTAAAATTTTAACGAGCAGTGTTACAGAGCTAAATATCAAATTAGTAGACTACGCGGGCGAAGCCGCGGGTAACAGCTAGTTTTTCATAAAGCTCTTTGGTCGAGTAGAAATATGGAAGAAAATTCATAACCTTCAAAACAGATCTTTGCGCTCTCTTAAGTTTAATCATATAAGTCTTGTACGCTCCACCCCACGAGGACACACAGTAAGTTAGTAATGGCTGGCAAAAAGCTTTGTATATATTAGTAAGTAATTTTTTATCTGAGATGTGTCGAAGTTTTTTGAAAATAAATATAAGTTTGCGTATTCTGGACGTTAATAGATTTATGTGTGATTGAAAATTTAGGTGGTTGTCAATGATCACACCGAGGTACTTTAAATTATTAGCCTGTTCAAGTTCTCTGCAGCTACAATCAGAAATATTTTTACATGTGTGAGCTATTATATGGTTAACAGAATTGAATTGAAAATTACTGTTGCTAATACTGAATGTCATATATTTTGTTTTTTCTGTATTTAATATTAATTTATTAGCCATTAGCCAGTCTCGGGCTATGTTGAACCCTTCTTGTGCGAATTGAAAAACTTCAGTCCATGTGTCACTGTGGAATAATAAAGCAGTGTCATCAGCATAGGTGATGATCTTTCCATTAATAAATTATTGTTTATGTTATCTTATCAGGTAAGCTCCGAAACATCTGAGGTTGTAAATGGTCGGTGTTGCTTTTGTTATTCTTAATTGCCTTGAACACGTGCAACATGATGCTTTGTTTTCTTGGAAATGATGGTCTTCAACCAAGCATACACGGTACCTATCGTATTATCAGTCGTAAACCAACATTGCAATTGTTAACATGGCCAGTAAAAGAAAAGCGATTTGTGTTGACGTTTTTGTGTGATACATGCGATTGAAAAATCTTCAATCGCACGTATTCACATTCCTATTCATTCATAAAGATTCCACCACATATCTAGATATGAATAGGGTACATAAGATAATACAAAACAAGTACTGGCATAGCAAAAAACGTCGGACGAAGTTAACGGACTACATGTGTAAATAACATGTGTACATACATATATACATATACATACATACATGTATAATGTATATGCATATTTCATCTAAGACTTATTAAACATTATTGTAAATTTGGTTGTTTTATTTGTTCATTCCATATAATGATAACTCTCTATAATGATGAAAAATGCTCAGTCCTTTGAATTTTGTTATAGAGAGTTTACACTGTATTAAATAATTGATTATGAATAAATTTTAATAATACTACTGAATTATTGCTAAAAATACCTCAGGTAACTCTGGAAGTGCAGCTGTTGATATGTCCTTTAATAATTTTCTGTATGGACCACATTGCTTTTCACCAATATTGTAGTAGTGTTCCACAACATCTTCTCCTTCAAGCTTTGGTAACTTTATATGAACATCAGGTAAATGATTGCATTTGTGATAATCTATGCCATGTCTTAATAAATGGTTTTGACAGCTAAAATAATCATCCATAAAATAAAGGTAAACAGGTAGATAGTATACAGTGGTTAAACTTTTATTAGAATACTATCGTCACATGCAGACTTGAATGAGTGAAAGCACAAAGTGCAGTGCATAATTTTTTTTTATTATTTATAATTTTTTGCATTTTATTAGTGCATATATTCCCAACATGATTACCGATGAAACAAGTAGCTCCATATAAAAGGTATAAGGTTTCTGTGATACTATTTATTTTGGTATTAGTTACAATAGTAAGTATATAGGGAGCAAGTGGTTATTTTTAACCAATTTTGACAAAATCTTCAAACAATTTTTAGCCATTAAAATTAAAATTTAAAACCAAAGTTTTTAATCACATTGTTTCTCATAAAAGTTTTGATATAAATTACAAAGTCTGATTAGCAATCACTTGATAATATGTGATGCATGTTGCTGGATGTTCTGCAATATTAAATTTCAGAACCTCTGTTTTAAAAAAACTTGTATGGCATAATAGTTTTTAACAGATAGTAAAATCCAAAATTGCGAGATTGCTTTAGAAGTAATGTGTTCTTTTAATATAGAGGCCTATTATTGTAAGAGGACTTATTAAATTGTTTCGTTTTGTTATTGTTATTTTTGGATTCGTTGGATTGGTATTAACAGCCTTACCTATTTTGTGCTTTTAAAATATCATGGCTTGCTAATACAATTTTTCCAGCGGAATCAAACCTGTAGCTTTAATTCATAATAAAATATTAAAGGTACATCTTTGATTTCATTGAAAATGTAGCTAGTAGTTCAAAGCTAGCCGACTGAGCCATTTAACACAGCAATTGCAACTTAAATGCTGAAAGAATGTCATTAAAATATTTACCACAAATTAAAATTTTGTAATTTTTGTGTTTAAAAAACAAAAATTTTGTGGTAAAGTAAAACTTATTTATACTGTCTGGTTAACTTAGTGAAGACATTGGCCATAAATTAACTTACCTAACTAGATGTGATTATATATTTTTATTTATGTAACCAGTCAGCCATATATAAGGAAACTGGACAAAAGTTTTTTTTATGATATTGGAAGGCAAACAAGCAGACAGATTTCTTGATGGTAAGAAATTCTCGCCGCCTAGAGACACCAAAGATGTTAATGGTGAGTTGCCAACCTGAGGCCGGGATGTTATGCTTTGAGCAAAAGTAAGTTTACCGGCTACCTTACCCTCCAAACCGGAACACGTCATGACATTATAGCGGCAGGAATAGGTAAGGCGGTGGTACTAATCCGGATGGTACTAAGTCGCTGCAAAACTCTACCACCTAATAAAAATAAAAATTGTATTCTTATTTAATTTTAATCTTTACATGTATTTTAAATATGCGATGGCAGATATTGCTTGTAACTAAAAAGTTACATTCTCATATTTCTTACCTGCAAAAGCGAGTTACGAGGGAAAAACTACTCCTGTTCTCTTACAATTCCGGAGCATAAGACAATGTGATAAAGACATTTTACCTTTTCATGATATTTGGATCGACTGGCATGTGCTTTCCATTAAACAATTGTTCGTATATATTTCTTGATATCATTTGAATATTTACTTCATTAACTCTAAATTCTTTTGATTCATTTTGAGGTTTAAGTTGCGGCTTGGCTCTTTCAGGCTTATCTTGTAATTTGTTATTTTTAATTACAATAGTTTCACTAGAAGGTAAAATATCATTGCTGAGTTTTCGCCGTAGCAAATAAATATTTTTAATAGAAGCTTTTTCCAAAGTTTTCGTTTGTTTAGCGAAACTCATTTTGCATTATAAATAAAGACTAATATTCCCGCGAAATAATCAGATTCAAATTCAAAACACAACTCCGAATTTCTGAAATCACAACACAACCAAAGAGAATATAATCACTACGTTCTAAGAGACGGCACTTGGTACATCACTCTTTGCTACGAATAATAAAGAAAATCATACCAACTTTCTCGAAAAATTTTGTTGCCGACATTACATTGCAAATTCTAGTGATGTAACTGACAGCAAGAGATGTTATCGAAAAATACGATATCTAGTGTTGTCGCAACAAATCGATATCGATATTTTTTATGTAGCCAGCAATGACATTCATATATACATTATTTACTTAATGACAATCTGTGATTTAAATAAAAAAACAAATGAGATAGTAAATTTTAATTTATTTAAATACAACAACTTTATTTCAAATAAATCTATGAAAATAGTACTTTCTTAATACTAATACTGACTTTTTAACAATAACATTACTAACACACTTTTGATATGATTTCTCGCTAGCGTTAATTTATAACTAAATAATTGGGTCCTGTCACTAAAACGGAATTAATAACTAAATGGTTTTCCTGTCACTGAAATGGAGTCTATATCTCAAAAACTTCTTCACTTTACACTCACACAATAGTACAATTCCAAAGGTTAGGTTACGCTGAACACGACGATGTAGGTAACATCTGAACGCAAGAGGTAATTAATGTTAACTTTACATCAACAAAAGTAAGACGTAATACCCAAACAATATGGCTGACATAGTTTTTATTTTACTTGACGTTTGCAGCTGTGTCATAAGTGTCATATTAGTGGTAATACCAACATAAAAATTAAACACGTTTTTATGTTGGTAAAGAATTCGTGAAACAAATATAAATTGAACCACGACGATGCTGGAAATTCATGCTTTCCGAAGTTCAAGATAATCTGGTCAATTCGATTGTATGAAAGTGACTACCCACTGAACACAACACAACTCTTGTTAAAGAGTATTTATATTCTTTGCAACACAATAATAACCTAGGTTCGGGCAAAAATATCGATATTTTTTTAACAAAATCGATATATTTTAATGCTCATACGTCATATCACGTATTTGACATATTAAATTTAGAAAAAGAATAGAGATAAAGTAAAATACATACTGTGTGGTGGTCCCGAAAAACGATTAAAAAGCCATATTTATAAAAGAAGAAAAAGAATAGGTAGGCAGCAGGCTGTATGGGTGTAGTTTTTTTAGCCTCAAACAAAAACAAAAATTAGTCAATGACCCATGAACTCGTAAAGCAATATTATTTCCATCTTGCTAAATGTCTACCTTTATAAGCAACTTTATGGTATGGTCATAAGGTTGTCTTTCTCGACTGACAATTAGTATTGTTAAAATAGTACTGTTTTAAGAGCTTATGATAACCCCCCTGAGGCTCTACCATGAACGCATATAGCAGTATTAAATTAATTCTATCTTGCTACATTTTCGCCTTTATAAGCAACTTTATGGTTTACGTCATAAGGTAATCTATCCCCAATGACAATTTAGTATTATTGAAATAATATTATTTTAAGAGCTTGTCGTAACCGTCTGCTGATATTTTTTGTTTGTTTGGTCGGTATCACTAACTGCATATTTTGGAGTGCTGCTCGTTGGTGCGTCCGTTGTTTGTAGTGCTTTATCGGGTGACTGGCGAGTAAGACAAGCGTAGCTCATTATTATTTTTTGTCAGAGTGAATTATATTTATGATAAAACGTCATGTCTGCTGTGTGGAAGTTCTTTAAATAGAAGAAAACAAGAACCTGTTTCTTGCAACTTGTGCAGTAAAACGTATTAAACTTGTAGAAACGCTACAATTTTCGCAACACAACCGAAAAGTTTTTGTTGATATTTATCGATATGTTTTAAAAATATTGATACTGTTTCCCCATATGCCCATCCCTATAATAAACAAACGTCAAAAAATCAGTGTAAACCACACGTACAATGTATTATTATATTATTACACATACATTTATGTCATAAATGTTAAATGTATCTGTGGTGTAAACAGACTAATTTTGACAAAAAATAAAAATACCCTTAGCCCCAAAGAGAATACAATACTACGTAAGTTAGCCCCGAAGAAAATCAAAATACTGAAATGTACCTAGGTACCTATCAAGAGAAGTATTATATCAAAAATATCAATAAAAATACTGATTTTCTTCTTAATATTATGTTTTATTCATAAATGATCATCACAATAAATGTTAGATTGGTATTTTAACAAGCAGGTTTAAAGTTCATTTTACCTTCTTAATGTTCAGCACCTTATTTTGTTTTTAAAATTGCCGATAGATTTACAAATCTTGTAAATTTTGTTTACATTTATGTTTCATTGGTCAGTTTTTATTAAATTCCACCACCAGTTAACATGTACACTGATCACTCAAATAAATATGAATGAATATAATAATTATGAATGAACCTTCTTCAGGAATCAACCTGTTGGTTAAAATCGTATGAGACATTTAAGTTCATTGCGAACAAACAGACGTGACCAGTGAACTATGTTGTATAATATTAAGGATAAGGATGTAAATTAATTCTAAGTAGGTAACTAAAACTACTTATGTGTAAAATAATAAAAAAATACTACAAAAACCTGGCTACCTAAAACATTATAAATGCGAAAGTAACTATGTCTGTCTGTCTGTTACGCTTTCACGCCTAAACCAGTGAACCGATTTTGATGAAATTTGGTACAGAGATAGAATAGACCCTAAGGAACAACATAGGCTACTTTTTATTGCAAAAATAGGGGAGAATGGGTAAAAAGAGGGGATGAATGTTCATATGGAAATTCGTCATTTTTAAAGCTGTAAGTAACAGTGAAACTTTGTATTTAGACACTTTATGATAAATGAAAGAACATAGGCTACTTTTTATATCAAAAAATGGGGGAGAATGGGTAAAAAGAGGGGATGACTGTTCATATGTATATTCGTCATTTTTAAAGCTGTAACAGTGAAACTTTGTATTTAGACACTTTATGATGAAAGAAAGAACAAAGGCTACTTTTTGTCACTAAAAATGAGGGAGAATGGGTAAAAAGAGGTGATGAATGTTCATATATAAAATCCTGGGTATAAAATGGGGGAAACTCTAAAAAAATGTTGGCAAGAATAGTGTTTTTGTGGATTATGATCACTTGCTAGCATTCGACAACGGTCACTCCATACACAGACTCAACAGGCTTGCGGAATAGGCTGACCGTTAAGTATCTTTGAGGGACTTGGAGATATTTACACAGACGCAAGGGAGAAGATCAGCTAGCGCTCAGCGTCAAGCTCAAAGTAGAATCATTTTCAGAAGGTTTTATAGGAATGTTTTTGTTAATGCAGGATTCTATTATGACCACACGTTACAGTATAAAAATACTCCTTTGATTTTAATTGGCATTGTGATCCCTTAAAATTTAAAGATGAAACGCAGGGTTGTGCTAATGATAAGGTGTTATTATTTATTACTTAGCTTGGTGAACCAGCTGAGCTACTAAAGTTCTTTAATTGTGCAATTCTGATGAATCTCGAAGATTTTTAAGCAATATGCGCAAAAGCAATAATTGTTTTCAAATGACGTCGTTTAGAGTAGGTAAACACATCATTATGCTAGGACATTTTTCTGTGCAAGGTCAAATTTATCGCAGAATCTGTTCATACTAATATTGAAAAGCTGAAGAGTTTAATTTTGTTGCTAAATATGTGAGTTTCTGAAGATATCCCCAAAGGGTTAGTTCTGCCTAACTGCACAACCAGAGCGCTCAAGACTAGCCGAAGACATTAAGTCCAATTTGGTAGATGACAATCCTGTAGCCAACCGGGCACTTATCCAATCCCGGGCAAGTGGCAACGTTACTATTAGGTAGAAAATTGAAACTTCACAATTTCTATTTGTGTTTTTTTGTTGCCCGGACTGGAGATCAAACCCAAGATCTCAAGAAGTCATTTCAAAAACGCACGGTTAGACCTCAGAGACAATATGTATATTTCTAAAATTTCGAAAAAAAAAATGTTAGAGGTTTCCATAACTTGCTATACAGTTTAATTTCACAGGATTTGCCTAAGTGCAGATAAAACTGTGGAGACAATAACGTATTCCTACTATTTATCTGAGGTGAAATTAGAAAAGAGAAAGTGTATGTTCAGTTTTGACAACAAAATTGCTAAATTGATTTTAACATTAAAAAATATATGAAACTTTATATAGCGATATACCTAGGCTACATTTAATTCTAAAATTTTAAGGAGCAGTGTTGAAGAGCTAAATATCAAATTGGTAGACTATGTGGGCAAAGCCGCGGGTAACAGCTAGTTTTTAAATATGTTGTGGCTTACACAAATAACTAATTTGATTATATAATTTTTATCTGTTTCCAAACAGATAGTAAGAGAATAGAACTGTATCATTACAAGTAAAAAAAAATAAATTAAAATTAAAAATTATTGATTTTTATTGTGTCATATTTATACATAATAATACTTTAAATAACTCAAAACTAAAATGTTATAGTTCTTATGTGCAAGTAAATAAAAGGAATGTTTAAAATAGTTAATTAGTTCTTAGCTGATAATCCCCATTCTGTGTGATATATCGCACCCAGGGCAAGGCTTGGTAGCCACTTTTTTCAATAATTTTGAGATACCTGACTTGAATTCCAGAAGTAGTGAAGTAAGGTATTTCAAATTTGACTTGAATTGGAGGTTTACCATCTGTATCTTCACACTCAACCGATGGTAATCCAAAATGAGCTCTCATAAGGTATTCCTTGCCTCCCGGAAATGATTTTATTGACCATGTAATGGCATTTTGCTCTGGCGTGTATTTCACGCTACCAATAGTTGTTTTAAATTTTGGAGAGTCGGCATCAGCCGGGACTGGAATAATTATCTCCACATTATTGGCAGTTGAGCGACGCTTAAACTGGGACTTAGCTTTAATCATATACTCCACTCTAGAGTGAGCATGACGTTCAATCACCGACTCAATCCATATCAATGGCTTCACATGTGTATTTAATCTATAAGACATTAATTCAAATTCGCCATCCGGTGGTATGAAAGAAATAGTTCTGTCATTTTCAAATCTGGACAATCTAACACACTGGTGAAACTTAACATCTTCTAACTCAACAGATTTAGATTTACCTCGGCCAGTACTTTCAAATAAAACTTTATCATTTAATCCGAGACGTAACTCTGGCATTCCAGACAGATAAACCCTCATCTTTATGGCACCTACTATTTCACTTCTAAGTACATTACCATTTGAATTTGCCAATAAGTTAACCGATTCAATAACATCTAGGAAAACTTCATTTTTTCTGTACTTTATCCCTTCAGATCTCCAAGACACTGCGTTAGTAACGGCCATAGGAATACGGGGTTGCATTTCTAATTTATGACCTTCTTGTGTTATGTATTCTTGAAGAATTTTACTATCAGTTGTCTGCGGATAACCAAAATCTAGTAATTCATCCATTAACTCATATATAACAACGAAATTGTCTCTAATGCTTTCTTCTTCAAGTTCTTTAAAATATTCTGTCATAACTTCAACTATTTTGTAAAGAAATACAAATACAAGGGCAATATTGGCATTTTTCTTTGTAGTTGATACAATGTACAGGTTGTTAGTTTTGATATAGGCAAATGTACACTCACTTGTTTGTAATAATGGTGTTAACATACCTTCCTCTTCCTTTTCCATAAGAAGAGGCATAAATTTATCGATAACTCCCATGTCGACATCTCCCCGGTAGTTCCTCGAAATCAAAACCTTACCCTTGACGTCAAGTATGTATACAGCTGATGAAGACATCTTGAACTTAATACAATTATTCTACCATTGAATTGAAACAATTTACTTAAAATAATTCATACAACTGTACCAACTTTAATAGATACGCTATTTAAACTTACTGCTCTAACAAATATTAAATGAAGCCATTTTATGATTTTAAGATTATTAATCTAATAATTATTTCTAAAACTCCAACACAATATTGGTGACGTAATTGAATTGACAGCAGAGAATATATTGACAGTCGACAGATTAAGGTTATTTTGCCCCTTTCTGGGGCCGGCTTAGACCTTTCGGTCATGCTGCCATGTCTTCCGTATATAAATAAATTCTTTTTAGTAGTTATAAGTCATTTTAGGTCATAAGTCGTAAGTCATAGGTCAAAGTCATGTCAGGGTCTTGAATAAAGCGGTGGTTTCGTTACTCAAGCTCATCAATGAGATTTGGTGGCAACAAGGAAATTCACAATACACTAATTTCTTCATGATTATTTCACTTGTGCACGTTCGCTGAACAAAACTAGACTAATTCCCACTTAAATTAACTAATTTCACTCAATGTAAACACGAAATTCAATAATTATGAAAAAATACGACCATATTCATTCACGATGGCGCCAAAACTCCTCGACAGATTAATTGTTGTTGTTTCCTTTATTTAATTTTTTTTAAGTTAATTTGCCCCTTTCTGGGGCCGGCTAAGACCTTTAGGCCATGCTGCCACGTCTTCCGTAATAATAAATTCTTTTTCATATTAAAATTTTAAATTAATTTCTTCAGTTTCTTAACATTTTGTCTTCCCCTTTTTAAAAGTCATTTCCTTCACTAAGACAAAGGTTATTTGAGTCCTTCAATACGTCTTTAGTTTTAATTTCTTGAAGTTTACATATTTCTCCGTTAATTTGTTTTATAGTACGTCACATCCTTGAATTCAATTATTTTCACAAAAATTATAAAATAGTCAAATTCTTTCATGTTGGCGCCAAAACTTCTACGACAGTGCAAAAAGCATTTTTATTATTCTTTTTTTCTCTATATTTTATACTAGTCTTATAACCGTATCTTAATATTTCATGTCTTTTTTTAGTTTCGTCTTCAATTTTCTTTCTTGTTCAGGCCTCTGCCTCTTCTGACGTGATAAAACTCTACAATAGTCTTTCACTAGTATAGTTTATTTACTAAATCACATTTACACACAACTAAGTAATATTTACACTTTAAGTAATTTACAAATTATACATAAATACTACGTAATAAGAGGCGGGACTTCCATAGATACATAGCAAACCCGAATTTGTACAAAGTTTACTTGAAAAAGTATAACCCGTATAATTTGAAAGTAAGTCTAACGGCGTTCAGATATAAGGCAACCAGTGTCATATGATTTGGGCAGATAATAAACATAGCAAACTTTTTTTTCATTTTTTGATATGAGAGTTGCTCCAAACTGGGAACCCTCGAAAAGCGCGCCTCCCCTCTGCGACCGTTCTAGCCAACCCCGTTGTTTCTTTTAAGTTATTTTGCCCCTTTCTGGGGCCGGCTAAGACCTTTAGGCCATGCTGCCGTCTTCCGTATTAATTATTTCGTCATCAGTCACATGTCTTCACAGTCATTAGTCACTATTTACAAAGTCACGTCAGGCTGTTGAGTAAAGCGGTGGTAACTTTACACAAGCACACTTTGGGAGATTTGGCGGCAGTGAGGAAATTCACGATACACTAATTTCTTCATGATTATTTCATTTGTGCACGTTCACTGAACAGAATTAAACTAATTCCCACCTAAATTAACTAATTTCACTCAATAAAAACACAAAATTCAATAATTATGAAAAAATACGACCATCTTCATTCACGATGCATGGCGCCAGAACTCCCTAGTCCCTTGCACTCCCTTGACAGATTACGACACTGACAGTTAACTTTTGTTTTTTTTATTTGTTGTTTTTAATTATTTTTTAAAGTTAATTTGCCCATTTCTGGGGCCGGCTAAGACCTTTAAGGCCATGCTGCCACGTCTTGCGTAATAATAAATTCTTTTTCATATAAACATTTTAAATTCATTTCTTCAGTTTCTTAACATATTGTCTTTCCCTTTTTAAAAGTCATTTCCTTCACTAAGACAAAGGTTATTTAAGTCCTTCAATACG
Organism: Calephelis nemesis; assembly: GCA_002245505.1. NCBI lineage: Eukaryota > Metazoa > Arthropoda > Insecta > Lepidoptera > Riodinidae > Calephelis > Calephelis nemesis. The sequence goes on along the minus strand of NJDD01006066.1, from coordinate 102,936 downwards.
TCTTTAGTTTTAATTTCTTTAGGTTTACATATTATGTTTCTTTCTATTATCTTTCTTGTTAATTTGTTTTATAGTACATTACATCCTTGAATTACGATTATTTTCACACAAATTATAAAACTAAAATTCTGAACACCAAAATCATCTTCTTTTATGTTGGCGCCAAAACTTCTACGACAGCGCAAAAAGTATTTTTATTATGATTTTTTCTACCTCTATATTTTATACTAGTCTTATATTGTGTAATAAGCCCATATCTTAATATTTCATGTCTTTTTCTAGTTTCGTCTTCAATTTTCTTTCTTGTTCAGGCCTCTGCCTCTTCTGTCATACTACAATAATCTTTCACTAGTATAGTTTAATTACTAAATCACATTCACACATAACATATTTACACTTTAATTAATTCAAAAATTATACATTTTTGCATTATATTACACATTTTTAGCTTAAAGATTGGAGGGAACCCTCGAAAAGCGCACCTTCCCCCTCCAACCGTTCCCGCCAACCGTTGTTTTTAATTAATTTGCACCTTTGTGGGGCCGGTAAAAGCTTTCGCCGGTAAAAGCTTTTAAATTAACCAATATTACTCTTAATTTACACTAAATTCAATAAGTATGAAAAAATTACGACCAGCTTTATGCACGATGGCGCCAAAACTCCTGTTTTTTTGTTCGTCCACACGAGACAGGCTAAGATCAAAGGCCATGCTGTCACGTCTACCAAAATAATAAATTCTTTTATTTGTTATTTACTTTCATTTAATTTCTTAAGTTTCATTTATTATAGTCATTAGTTGTTAAAGAATGTCTTGTCAGTGTTTTGAGTAAATCGGTGACCTCCTTACTCAAGCTCATTTTGTGAGATTTGGCGGTGAAGAGAAAATACACGGTACACTAATTTCATTACAAGTATTTCATTTATGCACTTAATCTGAACAAAATTTAACTAATTCCTTCCTAAATTTACTAATTTTCACACCAAGTTCAACAATTGCGAAAAAAATACGAACATCTTTCACGATAGTGCCAAAACTCTGAAATTTAATTTTATAAAATGAAAAAATTGTAATGACAGATAAGTGACTGAAAATTACAACTTTTTCATTACAAAACATAAATACTCTTTTCTCTTGACCTTTTTTTTTGAATGACTAATTTGTTGCTAATCTCGCGATTTTATGCAACTTCACCGAGCTTTAATTCTCTTGACCATGTCAGAATTTCAAAGGGAAATTTATAAATTCCTTTTTCTATGGGAAAATTAGACAATTTTGATTCTTAGGGGTATCACCGCCCGCAATGTGGACAGATATATTTTTTTTACATAATATTGGATGGCAAATATTCAGACGGATTTCCTGATGATAAGTAATATAAGCCGCCTAGAGACAGCAAAGGTGGTAATGATGCGTTGCTAATCTGAGGACGGGATGAAAGACCTTGAGCAAAAGTAAGTTTACCGGCTACCTTACTTTCCAACCGGAACACGTCAACGGCAAGCATTATTCAACGTTATGGCGGCAGGAATAGGAAAGGCGATGATACCAATCTGGTCGAGTCGCTGCGAAACTCTTCTACCTAGTAAGGTGTCACGGTGTTAGTGACGGTGAGCCAATGCTCGCTTTTTACTAGCTGCCTGGCAGGAAGACAGAATTGGGTATATTCCGCAAAGGAGCCCGGACCAACACGGGGAAAATATTTTGTGTTTTTGCCGCTGTCCCTAATTCACAACACAATCACGTAATATTTCAAACGTATACTGTGTGCGACAGCGCTTGCGTTAAATGAAACAGGATGGTAAATGGCACTGTGCGCACAACAGTATAACGAAACGGGATAGGTCAGCTTCGGCGGAGCAAGTGGACTGTATATTCTTAAAAGAACACCAGCCACCCGAATGAACAACCACTGAAGTAGCTTTTCTAATCTTCTTTTATTGAGGAAACCGCTATATTATTCTTACTGGGCAGGCTACCACCAGGAGAGATTTCTTCTTGCTTGAGGACTACTTCACCTCTCTTCTTTTGAGGCTGTTGCGCGGTTAAAAGCTCGCACTGCACTGACTGCTAGCGCTCGTAAATATCGCCTTACCCCCGTAAGGAGGTAGGGAAAAGGTGCCGGGGCGTTAGCCCCTTGTCCTTGGTGTCTATCGCTGGCTGTTAAAACAGCCAGATCATTGGGTGAGGAAGTTAAATCCTTGGGTCAATTCCGGTAGTTTAGCCCTCCCCTAGCACCACCCCCGATCTTCACGTCACCAGGTGCGATCAGCCCTGCCAGGTGGAACCCCGTGGGGGGAAGCCCAGCAGGAGCGATCAGCGACCGTAGGTGACGACTTAGCGGGAGCGGCCTGGGTGGGGGAGGGAAGTTTTGTGGCCACGTTAAGTACGCGGGAGATCGCGCGGGTATGGCTTCGCGTCTGGGGGACGCGCGTGCCAGGGGGCGATGTCTGTAATGTGCGGGTGCACCGAATGGTCGGCGCGCTCGAACATGGTATCTCTAAGTTGTGAGATGAAGGCCTCAATGCTCTCCATTCGCAAGTCCCTCTGTATGACGCTGTTCCTGACGTATCTGGGAGCGTCAGTGATCCTCCTGATGCTGGCATTCTGGAAGCTCTGCAGGTTCTTCCTTTGAGTGGTGGAGATCAGGTTGTACCAGGCTGGGGAGGCGTAAGTCAGTATGGACCTGACGTACGTCTTATACAACCACAGCTTCGTCCTCAAAGGGAGTCGTGAGGAGAGCACCGGGCGCAGAGCAGACATCGCCGCGCGCTTTCCCGATCGTTTCCTTAACGTGGGTGCTTATTGTCAGTCCGGTGTCTATAGTGACCCCGAGATACTTAACCTTGCGGGACCACTTTATCTCTTGACCGCCGAGTTTGAGCAGCGGTAGGTTTTTATTTCGCCTAGGTGTAAGGGCCTGCGTCTTATTCACATTCACCGTCAGCCGCCATTTCCCAAGCCAGTCCGGAAGTAAATCTAGACTGGCCTGGGTCTTGCCGGCCGCGTGTCTCTGTGACATCGACACGGAGAGGTAGGCCGCGTCGTCGGCATACAATGCCAACGTGCAGCCCACCCCCACGGGAATGTCATCGGTGTATTGTGAGTAAAGCGCAGGGGACAGGCAGCTACCTTGGGGAACTCCGGCAGCGATGGTGCGCTCGATGGAAAGAGCGTCTTCCACCACCACTCGGAATCGGCGGTCTTTGAGGAAGGAAGCTAACACCTTCAAAATTTTAAGTGGGGTGTGATTTTTGGCCATCTTATAGAGGAGCCCCTCGTGCCAAACACGGTCGAACGCCTTTTCCATGTCCAGGAGAACCGCAACGGACTGCTCGCGCTTGTTCAGCGCCGCAGTCAAAATATGCATAACCCTGGACAGCTGAAGGGTGGTACTGTGTACAGCTCTGAACCCGAATTGCTCCGGGCGGGGGCGGAAATGCTGGTGCAAATGCTGTAGCAGGAGTTTCTCGAATATCAGCATGATGACGTGGCCCGTTTTCCAGGCCGCTGGAAATTCCCCAGTGCACATGATGCCATTGAACAAGCGCGTCAGTGCCGCTACCGTGCGGTGCGGTAAGTGACGCAGGACCTTGTTCGTAATGGCATCCGCACCAGGGGCCTTGTTTGGTTTGGATCTCATGATCTCTCGCCGAACAGAGTTGGGCGAGAAGACTGTGGGATCCTCACCAGGCGTCAGCGGTTGTGCTAGGTGGTCAGCAACATAGGCTACTACCGCTGCAGCATGGTCACCGTCCACCACCGGGTTGGGTTGGAATTGGCGCTCTAAGTGCTCGGCAAAGATCTCGGCGCGATCTTGTGCGCGATACCGAGGGGTCCCGTCTGAATGACGGAGGGGTCTAGTGGGCTGTGGGGATTTGGTCAGCTGACGACATAGCCGGTTTAACGACGACCAATCGTCATCAGCCTCCTCGATTCGCTTAACCCAGCTATCAGTAGCTAGGTTACGCAAATCGTCTTTAATGTCGGTAGTCAGTCTGTTTAATTGTAACTTGAGGGTAGGGCAGCGGGTGTTTTGCCACCTTTTCCTCAGGGCTCGCTTGTGTTTAATTTTACTGACTATGAATTCGGGTAGGAGTGGAGAAGATTTGAATGGGGTGACTTTGGAGGAATGTTGGATGGCCTTTCTTAAAGAGTCAGTCAATTCGTCAGTCAACTGATTTACATCAGTGGGCGAAGAGACGGGACGGGACGGGGTGTTAGCTTCCATCTCGTGAGAGAATTTCTTCCAGTCCAGAAGCAGACGAGGCGCTGGTGGCGAGAGTCGTGTGGGGGTACCCGCGACGACAGTGAGCACAGGCAAATGGTCTGAGCTCATGTCGTCAGGGATAACCTCCAGGTAAGGCCGCTGATTGAGGCCCTGGTGGACGACCAGGTCTATGACATCAGGGAGGTCTGAGTCCTTATGTGGATAATGAGTCGGCGCCTCCGGGCCACAGACCGAGTATCCCCGGGCCTCGGCATCGGCGAAGAGTCGTCTGCCCGAGATATTGGACGTTCTGGAATTCCAGGCTACGTGCTTGCAGTTCCAGTCGCCGGCAGCAATGGTTGGGACCTGACTATCCAGGATGGAGTGGATGTCGTCCGCCACGAATCGATTTGCGGGCGGGCGGTATACGCTGTAGATTCGTAGCGGGCTGCCAGCTACTGAAACCTCTACACCTAGTGCCTGGAGTGTGTCCAGTCGTAATTGGGGCAGGGGTTAGTGCACGACTCTTCGCCTGACCAGGACCAGCAGTCCCCGGTAAGCCCGGTTTGCCGGGTCCCGCTCGTCCTGGCGGTAAGAGTGATAGTTGGAAAATCTTACCTTGTCAGCTGGGCCCAAGAGAGTCTCGCAGACCAGCGCCACGTCGATGTTGTATTCCCTGAGGAGACTGCGGAAGAGGGCGGCCTTACCCCTAAGACCGTAGGCGTTCCACTGCATTATCCTCAGAGGTTGCCTATCCATAATTAGAATGGAGGTTGGCAATATCTCTAAGGGTTACGGGCACAGGGTCGTGTCCCGCCCGAATGGTAGTGAGAATTTCAATAAGGAGTTCTAATGTGGTTTCTAATGCAATTCTGGTGCCTCCAGAGCCGGTCGGTGCGCCGCCCGTTACTATTTGGGGCGAGTGCGCAGTGACCGGCTCGGAGGTTTGAGTGGCCCCTGGTTTGGGGGCGGAGGCTGTTTTTGTGGTTGGTTTCGGCTCTGTTGCCGGAGGTGGGGCGACTGGCGTCGGGCGGGACTTTTTGCCCCGTTTCCTCCTCCGTTTAGATGTAGAGGAGCCGCGGGGCAGGGGGCTGTTAGCAGGGGCCATTAAGGTGGGCCCTGGAACGGAGGATGCAGTGGACGGTCCGGGTATGCCTGAGGCCACCGCTGGAGGAGCTGCGGTTTTTGGGGCTGTCACAGATGCTGCTAGCGGCAGATCGCGCCGTATTTATATGATTTCGACGCGAGCGGCCGTGATGCGTATAAGGAACAATATGCTCTCTTGGTGGTATTACATAGTTGCCACTCTATTAATTCTTAAACTTACAATGTTGCCATAGGTAAAATATAATTTAATTTATTTCCTTTTTTATCTTTAAAAAACAGCGTATTTATTTAATAACAATTCTATTTATGTACCCTTTTACATTCATTACATACTTTATGGATGTAAATAAGCTTTTATGCCATACGGGCCACTTGTATTAGTTAGTTACGAGATCTCTTTATTTCTTACCCATTATGTTTAGAGATCTTAATGGTAACCATAAATAATGGTAACTAACTCTCCTAACTATCGACGGGTCAAGGACTTGCCTCTGACCCTACTACTCACATAGGCTACCTTTTGAGGACCCTTAATCTATAATGAAACACAAAACGAAATACTCTTTAATATCCAGACAAGACATAATAAATATAAACATAAACGATCTTACAGCTAAAGTACAATAAAATAGTGATAATACTTTTAAATTGTAAACAATAAAGCTAACTATATACACTGATTCACTATAACTCAGTTCTTGCACTTTAGTTTTATTTGAGCACAGACACTTATTCACTTTTACACTACACTATAAAGACATTGACGTTATTGGTGCGTTCTGTCCTGCACATATACAAGATCAAAATATTGTATAAATATGATATGATAATAAACCATGGAATCTGTGGGGCTATTAGGTATCTTTTGAGTGATGATCATTGGGTAAAGTGTACATGAAATAGCTGTCAAATGACGTTTTTTGTGTTTGCTTTTTCCAATGTATTTCTGTTGGTCACAGGAGATAGCCAATATAAAAAAACGCCATTCTACAGTATTTGATGTTCACTTTACCCATTGTTTATCACTAAAATGATACAGAATTATGCCCCTAGTCTGCGATTTCATACCAACAATTTTAATATTAGTATTTCTTACTAAGACTAAGTAGTATGTAGTCTGTGTAAATCAATGTTGATCGTGATAGTCAAAAGTTGTGCCTTTGGTTGTGCCCTAAATTTTCGAATTTCGAACTACATTCTGAATGAACGTAGTGATTATAAACTTTTTGTCCTGAATTTTGTTTCTTTGGCACCACCGAGAGGAAAGATGGTCGAAGTTTTTTGAATTTTGTGTGTATATTGAGTCAAGTTAGTCAATTTTGCTGAAGTTGGTCAAATTGTACAAAATACAATTTTGTTCTGTGAAAGTACACAAATAAAATTATTATGAAGAAATAAGCTTACTTATAGTGTATTTCCTCGTTGCCGAGTAATCTCACTATATGAGCCTGAGTAATGAGGCCACCGCTTTACCCAAGACCCTGACATGACTTACGCCAAATTTTAATTAATTTTCTTATTTTGGTAAATTTTGACGCAAAATTTCTATTTGACCAAAGGTGCTAAAAGTCTTCAACACAGGTTGAAAGTCTAGGAAGGCTACAAATATTCTTAACTACAAACATCGATGTACCGATACATTAGATCTATAAAAAAATTAAATTATTTATCGATTTAGAAAACACCAGTGTATGAAATATAAAGTATGTATTGTTATAAATTGTTGTCTAACTGTATATATGTCTTTTTAAAATATTTTTTTATTGGTACTTTAACCTTTACACCACACTACAGTCACAATAATTTCAAAGGCATTTCGTAATGCAGTATTCTAGGTGTAATCGATTTTGCATCGAGTCGTCAATGACGTTTTTGTTTTGGATCTTGAGATGTCTTTCAAAATGACGTTTTGTTTTCACAGTTTTCATTTCTCTCGTTTCATACCATTTTTCTCGTTGAGGTAGGTCTAAAGTAAAATCCCGGCTATGTATTTTCATTCATGGTTTCTATGTAACGGTGCGCTAATTAAAACACAATGAAACTTCTCATTCACGTGAGATATATTTTCCGTGTTTACTAATAATGTGTTAAGTTTGTGCAACTATGTTTGTAACGTTGGTGTGTTGAAAAAATAGCATGTTAACCGAAATCCAGCCCAAACAAAGAAATCCTATTGTCTATTTGGATATTTCAATTGATGGTGAGAAAGGTACGTTTCTTTATTTCATACCCTTTCGACAATAATTTAAAAAAATGTATAAAAGTTATTGCAATGTCGTGACTGCTGTTATCGTGTTTATGAGTATTATGTTTCTGTTTTAATAAACATGTTGACGATTTTATGTTCAACTTAAAATATCAAGGAAGCTACTGTTTAAAGTTAATCTTATTTATTATTGTAGGTTTTTCTAATGATATTCTAAGCAGACTGGCTTTCTATTGGTGAAAATTATGCCCTTCCTTTATAGACAGTATAGACAGACAAATCCAACTTATTTTAGGCAGCTGTAGATTAATAATAACAGATGGTGGTAAACTTATCCTCCAGACTCTTTAAAGATTTAAACAAAGTGTGGTAAAATCAATGCAAATTAAAACTATATTATTGATAGTGCATCTATTTTGGTGCGGCATCTGTGGTGTTAAGACACCTCCATTTTCTCTTGGAAATCCTGACATGAAGCAGATGTTTAGTAGAACTCAGTTGTGTTAGAATTAATACTAAAAGCTACTTTAATATTGGTGGTAATTCTGTAGTTCAAAAACTAAACTTATTTAACACGCATGCTATCTTTTTTCAAATGTAACAAAATTAAAAGTGACGGAATTGTTTAGACATGTCAGATTAGTCCGAACATGTCAAATTGTGATGTTTTTAATTAACTTTTCCGAGTGATAGATCAAACTTAGAGAAATGATGTGTACAGTCTAATTTGACAGCCCCCTAAAAATGTTTTGTCTCTTACCATTACTTTCGTTGAAAGAAGACAGCTATTACTTAAAATTAGTCAAGTGAGTGCGCAACCAAATTACCACCAATGTGTTGTGATTCAAGTTGACATTCCACTTTCAAATTGCTCAGGTGCTATCCAAAGGTGATGTCATGAATCTCCGAAACGGGGATGTTTTGTATGAAAAGGATAATGAATGTGAAGGAAGCCAGGCAGGTTTACCACGATGATATGACTGTCAAAATTGAAAATTATCTTTTTATCAGTAAGTGAAAAGTTACCATAGGGCTTGTTGTTATGTGTTGGAATTGCCTGGATTGAAACATAAGGCTGACCAGTATCATGTCAAGGGGCCAAATGTGACTTTGACCTGCTCTTAAAAGGTAGTTTAATAGCAAGTTGATAGTAGCAAGTAATTTGATTTAATGATCCGAAGTACCACCACAATTTTTCATTTGTAAAAATTACTTTGTTTCTCTTACCTGGGATCTTATGTAGTCAACTTCAACACCGAACCACTAGACGAAATAGCTTATTAATGTTTATCATTTTGGCCACTTTGAAAGTTTCTTAGCCTACATAAAATATTGACTTTAATACGAAGTAGTTTTAGAAACACAATGTCATTTGAAAATACCTATCTATAGGCATTCCACCTATATAAGTTAAATAAAAATATATATATTCAGTTCCATATGTTGGGAGCATCATTAATTTTTTAAATATTTTGACTTTTGGTTTCTTGTTTTACCGTTCCACTACAAAACCTAAAAAAATTTGGTTATTGTGTGTATATTGAAGAATGATAAAAATGATAAAATCAAAGCAAATACAAACATATAATCATAATATAAATATAATCATAAGTCCTAGAAACTTTTTTATTTTAATTGTAATTTCTCAATCTGATTGAAATATTACTCACTTATTGACATTTTTACTTTAATATTCCAGCTGGGAGGATAGTCATAGAATTACAATACAATGTGGTGCCAAAAACGGCAGAAAACTTTCGAGCGCTATGTACTGGTGAGAGAGGGATTGGTGTCAATGGAAAACCATTATGTTACAAGGGTGCTAGGTTTCATAAAGGTAAATCTTATATAAATCTCATACAGCTCTCCGAATGGGAAGAGATAACCCTTTGGACAGCATATGTGCTACAGGTGCGCCACTGTCCCGTGGCCGGGATATTAGACCTATTGTGCATGTCTACCGGCTACCCTGTACTCAACCATAATATGACTGTCATTATGGTGGCAGGAATAATCAAGGTGGTGGATCCCGTCCTGACAAATTGCTGCACAGCTTTTTATCAGTAGCAATAGAGAGAATATTTTTTAGAGACAACACCATTTGGGTGGTTTATTTTTTAAGGCTGTTACAGCAGGACCTCTTTAATCCGAACTCCGAAAATTTACCTTCCATTCGGATTCATGGAGCGTTCGGATTGTAGTATATTAGGAACTATAGATATATGTATATGGTACTTTTATGAAATAAAACTAATAGTATTGCGAAACATTTATTCTATATTTATTCAAAAACGTATAAACAGTAACATAATATATAATTTTTTTAAAGAAATCCGATATTTTATTTTATCGGGAGCTATTTAATGTCAAACAAAAAGCTTGGTCTCGCAATTTCCGTTCCGTTTTACAACATAATATCGTATCTTTTCTTCTTTGTTTTTAATACAAAAACAAATGGGCGTGACACTTTCACTATTTGGTGAACAACTGGCGAGAAAAGAAAAAGGCAAGAAATAAAGCGGGTATGGGCCGTTCGGATTATAGAGGGGTTCGGATTAGGCGTGGTTCGGATTAAAGAGGTCCTGCTGTACTTGGAGCTTTACCCGCATTCTTAGGCCTTATTTGCTCTATTACTGAGGTCACTCAAGCAATCAGGTTTAATATAATTTTGCATTAGCTCCAAGGTCTTCAACAATTTCTATATCCAATTTCAATAAATTGGTTCTGTGGTTAAGCTAATAAAACACAGAGTCTTAACATTTACATAATAAGTATGGCTAAATTTTGCATGCATTATTAAGTTAGTTAAGTAAGTAAAGTAAGCTGCACTACTATCATCAGCACACAATAGTGGTGAGCACTGAAGATGCAGGAATAGAAAACATGTTGGTACAACTTAATAAGTCAATAGTGACAAGTGTATATGGATTTCTAGCAACCACCATATATTCTCTAAATGCCTGAATAAACTGAATGTTGAGGCATGATTAGAACCATCATAAAATCCCGTGGAACACTGGCAATAAAATATTAGAAATAAACAATTAATATGGTGGTGGTTATCTACATTGTTAAACTATGAAAAAAATGTTTTTCAATTATGATATGTGCATATTATAAGCTTCATAGAGCTTCCTAAAAATACATAATCTTTATCTTTTATTACAATAGCTTGGAGTACATTTGTTTGCTGTTTAATCAATTTACTTTTTCACTTTAAATGTTTCTATTATTTTTAGCAATTCCACAATTCATGATACAAGGTGGAGACATAGTTAATGGTGATGGTACTGGCAGTGAGAGTATATATGGACCAATGTTTGAAGATGAAAACTTTAATATACTGGTAAATAATTTTTCATGTAATAAAATTGGTATTTCAATATCTGGCACCCTATTGTTTTGTGAAATTAATCTTTAAGACCAAAACTACTGGAGTTAGAGTAGTAGTAAGAAATTAAATTCAGTGAAAAAATTATCAAGAATGGATTATTCGTTTATGGTTCCTAATTCAAACTTTTGTTTTTTTTGTTGTTAGATTGGCACAACTGTTTAGGCGCGGAGTTTGAGTTGCTTCTATCATTTATATTAAATAGGTAATCAAAGTGCTGTTTTTAGTTATACCATATTAAGTGCGTATTGCGAATTACATAATTGATAAAAACATTGAATGAAGAGTTTTCTTAATTTTTGCATCGCCAATAGAATTTGGTGTTCAGAGTCAATGAAAATGTTATAGAAGGTTAATCGATTTTCTAAAAAAGCGTTTAAAAGCAGTTAATATTTGATGGAAGATTTGCCTTTCTCTGTTAGGCTTTCAACGCTTGCAATTGAAGTTACCATCGGAAATGTGACTGAAAATCTTCATTTAACTTTGAAAGAATTCGCCGCCGTCCTTGTGAACAAACAATCAACATTTACCATCAAGCAACCACCATTTTCATCAGATATAGCAACCAACCAGCCAACTTCTTTATTTTTCCTAAACTCAATTTTCCACTTCGTTGCACCCGTTTTCAACCTGAAAACTATACTTAAACTTCGTTCTCTACAACCGCCTGGCCACAGCTTCCTGCGGTGCGGGGCGTGTGCGGCGAGCGGCGCGAATTGCAGTGGTATAACACAGCTCGTCCAGTTGCGACCGCAGGGCGCGGCGGCGTTAGCAGTGAACGTATTTAGAACAACAACATTAACTAAAATGTCTTTTTCAAAAGTGGCACGGTATTACAGTATACAGTCAAGAATATAAGCGCACCCGGTTAACCAAAAAAGGAGAGAATTTGGCGAATTTCCCACTTTTTATTACGAATACAGGAACTATCCCGATAATTTTTTTGAATATACGAAGACAAGTGTTGAAACTTTTGATTATATACTCAACCACCTACATGAAGACTTAAAAACTAAAGCTATTTTTAAGAAAATTGTTTCATCTCCAGAACAGCTGTTACTAACTTTAAGGTAAGTACCTACTTTTGTAGATAAATGAAAGTATTAATTTGCTTATTACTTAGTATTTACTTATTTATGAACCATACACATTTAATAATTACAGCTTTTGCCTTTAATTCTAATAATACATTGTTTATTACAAGTATTTATTTATTTACTTATGTACCATAATCATTTACTTATCACAGATTTTGCTTCTAACTATTATTCTTATACATATTGTGGAAAATGTAGGTATTTCATTTATATTTACAAGTACTTTTCTAATGCAGGTTTCTCGGTCATGGCAGATCATTTAGGTCTCTGGCTCAATCTTACCAATTAGGACGAAGTACAGTTGGTAAAGTAATTTATCAAACCCAAGAAGCTGTTCAGAACAATTTGGTCCAAATGCATATGCCGCAGCCAACCTGTGAGCTTAAAAGAACCACAGATTTATGTTTTTCAAGATGGCCATTTCCTTAATGTTTGGGTGCGGTAGACGGAATCCACCGAATAGTTTTTTTTTGAATGGCTAATTTGTTGAGGTTTTTACAACTTTACCGGGCTTTACCGAATAGAGGAAGTGTTAATAGTACAACTATTAACATTTTTTTTCGTTAGTAGGTGCTACAAGTTTCGGATGCAGACTACAAATTTATCATTGTAGAAGTCGGCGGTAAATGCAAAAAAAGATGGCGGCACTCTTCATTTTTCATGATTAAATAGATTATTAACAGAAAGTAGATTTAATGTTCCACCGCCGCAGATATTACCTGGTTCAAATCTGAATTTACCAAACTTGTTAATTAGTAATGAAGCCTGCCCTCTTAAAAATTATTTGATGCGCCCACCTGATGGATAAGGGCGCATCAATATTCAATCAATCAATATTGAATGGAAAATAGAATTTTCAACAAAAGATTTTCCCGAGCCAGAGTCACAATAATTGAGTGTGCGTTTCTCCTAACAAATAAATTGCGCATTTTTACGAGAAGTTAAGTAAGAAGCAGACAAAAAACGCACAACATCGATTATAGCATGAATGTAGGATAAATGCGGTCGAAATGAGAGCGATACGGAAAATCGATGGCGTAACGCTCGCTGACCGCATTCGTTACATTGAGGTCCGAGAAAGAGTAGGTTTGAAAGTGTTGGTGTTAAAATGCGAAAGGGTTCGGTCATGTGGAAAGAATGACAGATGAAAGATTGACAAAGCATATACCTATATGGATGGATTTAGGTACCCAGGGAGACCAAGGTTGAAATTCCACGATCAGATCACTCGGATATTATCCGAGGGTGGTGTCAAGAGTTTCCAGTTTGTATAAAAAGGGAATGTGAAGGAAGCCAGATAGGTTTGTCAGGATCGTGAGGTCTGGTACTTGATACTCTCTGCCTACTCTCTTACTACCGTAAGGGAATTGGCGTGAAGATATTTACCTAAGTATGTATGTGTGTATGTAATATTAATTATAAAGGTTTCGTGCCTATTACACACTATTATAAGAGAAAGAGAATGAGACAGAAATTAAGACTTTTTCCAAATTTTTTTCGCAATACAACACGAATAATTTCAACAGCCCACACAGGTCAAGGCGGAATAACCGAGCTACAATTTAAGCAACTAGAATAAGAGATCAATTCAAATATATTTCAATAATCCAATCCAAGAATATACAAAAAAATACTTATAAAAAATAGGTACACTTAATAAATAAATACCTACTTACGAGTACTACCAGGAAATGGTTGTTTTATTTCGTCCCATATTTTCTTTATAATATTCCCATATTTATGGTATGGATGCTTTGACATCCATATTGTTCCGTGTCCGTTATTGTAAACGGTCAATATTTGTCTTGCAAAAGAGGGCTATGCGGGCAATTCATAAAATAGGCCCACGATTCTGCTGTCAGAGTGATTGGTGGTGACACGTGTTATTATTATTTAAGTTAAACTTTGAGTGTTAATAGAAGTTATACATATCACTGAGTGATTTAATATTTGTAGTTAATTGTTTACTGTGTTTGTAAGATATATTTGTTTTGTGTTTCTCGGTATGTAAGTGTCTTTTTTTTGTCATGTCGGCGGCGGGTGAAACCGACGCCGAACCCCCCGATATATCGGGGGATAGTAGTTGTAGTCTGCATGAAGTAACGAGATCTGCTTCTAAACGGAAAGACGACATTTACTCGTCAGACTTACCAACCCCAACACCCAAAATCCCAGCCACACAGCATGATAATGTTTCGGCCGCTATACAGACAATGTATATCCATCCAGACCTAGACAAACAAAAGCGCTACTCGGATATTGATCAAGGCCCTTTCACCGTTCACATCTCAAGAACTGAACCTGACCTTGCAGCTGGTTCCTCCATCAGGGCCATCAAAGTTGGCCAAATGTTATACAATTATAAAATTCAAAATATTGCTAAGGATGGCATAAAAAATGTAGGCAGAAATCGTGTTGCCATTGACTTTAAAACTTACTTAGATGCTAATAACTTTCTAGAGAACCCAGCATTAGTAGAAAATAAATACATTGCTTCAATCCCAACCTACAATATAACCAGAATGGGCATAGCCAGAGGTGTGCCAATAGATATCAATATGGAGGAACTGGCTACTGTGTCAGAAACACCACTGAACTGTGGGCAAATCATTAAGGCCCGTAGACTGCATCGTAAAGCTTTTAAGAATGATGTAGTGGAATGGATACCTACTCAATCAGTTGTTATCACATTCTCAGGCCAAATCCTCCCCTCCCGCATATTCCTATATTACTCCTCTCTCCCTATTGAGAACTATATTCTGCCAACAATTCAATGTTTCAAATGCTGCCGGTTTAGACATATTAAGGACCAATGTAGGGCAAAGCCTAGGTGCTACCGCTGCTCAGGGGACCATACAGGTGATACATGTGACCGTACACCATCTTGTCTGTTTTGCTCTGGTAACCATCAAGCAATTGATAAAAGCTGTCCAGAATATAAGCGTGAGCAAGCCATTAAATTGGTTATGTCACAAGAAAGCATTTCATATTCTGATGCTGCTGCCCGATTTCCAGCCGTCCGCAGACCATACGCAGATCTGGCTGCAGAAATGTTCTCACCCCCTCCGACCATTAATGTTCCCCAACTATCCAAATCTCCCAAAACCACTCCCTCCCAATCTCTACATCAATCTTATAAAAAAACGGTTACCATACCCCGCAAAGTTAGATCGACATCCCCAAATAAAGGGTATGATAAAACTTCTCACTTGCAACTCATCCAGCAACCTCTGTCTAGTTTAGACAATGGTTGTGCTTACCCGTCAGATAATACATCCCCTGATGACAACCTCCTATTTAATCTACTGAACACCGTTACTAGTATCGTGCGCCGTTTTAACGTCGCACTACCGAACAACGTGAGAATGCAACTTGAAGATTTGGCAAAATTAGCTTCCCAATATGGATCTGTCCATACTGCAATGGAACTGTCGGAGCATTAAAAATAAAAAGACAGACACGATTGAAATTATAAACCAACATAAGCCATCTCTTCTAGCCATCTCGGAGACGTGGCTGAGGCCGGGACTACGTTTCCGTATACCTGGCTTCTCCTGCTTCCGGGATGATAGGAGTGATGGATATGCTGGATCTATGTTATTAATCAATAATTCTATCCCTAACTCCCTTATCCAACTTCCTTCCCACAGTGATACATTTAATGTTGTGGCTATAAAAGCTTTAAATATTACGTTTGTGTCAGTATATATTCCTCACCCAGATCCTTCTTGCATTCAAGAACTCAGTTCTGTTATCTCTTCTCTCCCTCCTCCTCTCTGGGTAATGGGTGATTTTAACTGTCACCACCATATATGGGGCTCCCACCCTACTGACTCTACTGCTTCCTACTTGGTCGACATGGTTGATGATCTAAATCTTTGTATAATGATGATGGCTCCCCAACCCGTCGAGCCTACCCAGACCAAAAGCCCCATAGCGCTGTTAACCTCACATTGTGCTCCCCAAGCTTAGCAGCAAATTCCAACTGGTCAACCCTTTCTTCTACCTTTGGGAGTGACCATTACCCTATTCTTCTCTCAATTCCTGGTCATAGCCATCCCGTTAAGCAATTCTCTCCTCTTTTTAAGCACAAAACATCTAAAGCTGATTGGAACAAATTCAGCAGCCTTACAAGCTCTGCTGTGGAGTCCCTTCCTCCTGTTGACGTCTCCGATCCTCGGTCAGCTTACGCAGGCTTTGTTTCCATCCTTCTCAATTCTGCAAATAAATCAATCCCCTTAAAAAAATCCCCAAAAGACATGATTTCATCTCCACCTTGGTGGGATCCAGAATGTTCACTAATGGTCCGTAGGCGCAAGGAAGCAGAGCACTCCTACTCATCTAATATGTGCAAGGATAATTTTTTGAATTATCAATTAATTTCTGCACAAGTCAAGAGACTTCTATCTAAGAAAAAAAGAGAAGGATGGCAGACATTTTGTAAGTCTCTATCTCCCCGCTCCCCCCTTCAATTGTCTGGAGGAATATTAAACGTTTCCGTGGCTCATTTACAGATAACACTACCTGTACAATAGATCCAACATGCATAGAAAACTTTAGTTGCAACCTGGCTCCCCCTTGGGTTCCATCAAAGGAAGAGGCAATCCCTGTGACTGCCCTCTCGCCCCTAAACTCTGACAGACATGATCTAGACAAACCATTTACAATGCAGGAACTCTGTTTAGCTACAGAGCACCTGAAAGATTCCTCTCCTGGGTCTGATGGGATCCCTTACAGCTTTTTAATAAATTCGGTAATTCCTCTAAAGAGTTCTTCCTTAATACTATAAACGCTATATTTTCATCTGGCATCATTCCTGAAGGATGGAAATTCCATACCATTCTTCCAATTTTAAAAACGGGTAAAGACCCTTGTAGCCCTTACAGTTATCGCCCCATAGCACTGTCCTCAACTATGTGTAAGGTTATGGAGCATATGATTAAAAATCGTTTAGAATGGTTCCTTGAGAACCAAGACATTTTTTCTAAAAATCAGTACGGATCGTACGTATCAGACGGAGGAAGGGCCTAGGCACCCTTGACAGCCTTAGCTGTTTTTCAACTGAAATACGCCTTGCTTTTTCAAAAAATCATTTTCTTTTGGGTGTATTCCTTGACATTTCTTCCGCCTACGACAATGTTCTTCTTTCAGTACTCAGGCAGAAAATGCAAGAGCTGAGTATCCCTGTTAAGATGACAAACTTTATTTTAAACCTCCTCTCTTCTAGATTCATTTCTGTACGTGTTAATGGCACTAACATGCCCCCTCGCACTGTTTGGAAAGGCCTCCCCCAAGGATCCGTATTGAGTCCCTTGCTCTATAACCTTTACACATATAATATAATTTGGAATCTTCGGTCAATTGCTTTTGTTCTATTCTACAATATGCCGATGATATTGCCCTTTACTTTTCTGGCAATTCCATATCAGATGCTGAATATAGG